>JAGDQO010000269.1:12500-14436 GCA_018342035.1 Solanum appendiculatum | reverse complement strand
CCGTTCGGGCGCGGCCGGGCCCAACGCGAGCGCGGCCGTCATTCGCAAGGCGCATTCGTTTTGGGCAGATAGGAGCCGATGAAGACCCCATGCCCACTGCGTCTACCGAATCCGAGAATCCGAGCCGCCGCTCACGGACCGCGCCCTCGCACGACGAAGCGAGGAAGGCGTGGGACGCGAGAGCGGCTTTTGGGTTCACCCCGCACATGGAATGCGAGGGGCGAAAGGCGACCGATTGCACGTGATTAATGCCTGGGCATGAGGTATGCAGCACAGGAGACCGACTTCCGACAAGCCTAGATTGCGCTTGTCCCACGACCGAGATGGCATGAGGGTCAGGCCGTCGCTGCTCGAAGCAGGGATCCAACCTAACCACACAAGCCGAACGCCACTCATGTGCAGTACGTGAATTGCTTCGTCGATGCACGCCCAACACCAGCCCCGACGCCCGACATAAGATGTCGTGCGCCGATGCCGATGCCGACGTTGCATGGAAAAGCAACCCCCGCCTTGGCACGTAAGGGGGTGGGAACTGAATCCCCGCAAAGGTGTTGGAGGCACACTGAAGTTCTTGCACGGGCACCGCCCCCGTCGGCCCACCGTAGCGCTTGGCCGTACATGGCCTTACGTGCCCCGTGCGTGCAGCGCCTAAGAGTTAGCCGTAACAGAGCTCTAGGAACTCGCCACTCGCGCCGAAAGCACTGCCGTTTCCTCAGCCAAAACGCGTATGGACCGATCGACGTAATGCCCTCAGCGGCGGCCCGAACGCCGACGAGGCCGTCGTCGACGTGTTTTTGTAGTTGCCCGACGACGTAGCACGGACTTAGCATGCATGCATCAAGCGCCACGCAGCACGCCCACTAAGCCCAAGGACGCCCGTGCCGTCCGCCTGCCCTCGCCTCAAGTGTGCCTCCAACACCTCTACCCCCCTTATATTAGCTTAAAAAAAAAAAACCCACGTGACAGGAGTAGACATGGTTTTTCCAGAGAATCATAATGAAAATGTACAACCCAAATTTGCACGGGCTAAGGTACAAACACACATTAGCTTGCACAAATAACTTTAATATATATTAAAAAAAGGTTTTCAACAATTTTTTTAAATTTTTATTTTTTTCCAAAAAATCCGAAAAATTATTAATAAATTAATAAAAAATAGGAAAAATATGAAAAAAATGTAAAATCAACTCCAAAAATTACCAATAAATAAAGTAACCTTAAATCCAATAATTGAGTATATTTGGTTTTTAAAATGTGACGTAAAAATTATTAAAATGCAAAAATAAATTTTAAAAAAATCGAATAAATGTCGAAAAAATAGGAAAAAAATTATAAAACGCTTCTCCACATGTTAAACTAATGATAGAGTACATATTTGTACAAATGAAAGATGATTCAATATCCTATGAACCGTAACAGTAGTGAAAGTCGATACGACTGAACCACGTGGGGCGGAAACATTGAGAATAGATGATGGAAAATAGATGGATATGCCCGAATATTTGATGTTCTTATGCATGAAAGGTGTTTCACGCTATTTTTATTTTTTACGGCATGGACGTCCGCATGTTGTCGACTGGACATCGCCACGACTGACATCACCTCGGCCGACGTCGTCTGTCCGATGCGTGCAGGCCACGGACTATGTCGTCTGACCGATGTGCACAGGCCACGGACGATCTCGCCCGGCCTCGGTCGATGTCGGTTGGTCGATGCGTGCAGGCAACGGCCGATGTCGCCTGGCCTCGGCTGGCCGATGCGCGCAGGCCACGGTCGATGTCGCCTGGCCTCGGCCGACCGATGTGCGCAGGCCACGGCCGACATCGCCTGGCATTGGCCGACCCTGCATGGCCTTGTGGCGCAGGCCTTGGCCGGACGTCGCCTGACCCGTGGCGACGTAGCCTTGGCCTTGGCGGCAGCGCCTGGCCGATGTCGC
>JAGDQO010000267.1:0-98665 GCA_018342035.1 Solanum appendiculatum | reverse complement strand
TAACCCCATAGTTGAACCCCTAGATCTTGAGGTTTTAGTCACCCATCACAAAAAGAAAAGAAAGTATACCTTTCATGAAAGCAGCCATGGGTAACATAAAATTAAGCATTTACAAGAAAACCAACTTTGAATTCAACTTCAATTTGTCAATTTCAAGAACAAAGTTTAAAACCCCCAAAGAAACTAGAAAAGTGTTCTTCCCAAGGTAAAGGGTTTCTTTTGAGTAAAACTTCTCTTTCTATCCAGTTGTCTCTCTTTTCCAAAAAAAAAACTGTCTCTACAAAACTCTTTCTTTCTCTCTCCTTTGGGCTATTTATAGTTTTCTAAAATTTGGCCCAAAACTCAATATGCTACCCATTGGACGACGTTAGTCGGGCTCACCGATCACGTTGGGAGAATCACCCTCTACTCTTCAGCTCACCTTTTCTTGCTCTAGGCTTCAGGTATTTGAACCTCAGCTGGCGGGCTCGTTCGAGTCTACGTTAGATGTTCAGCGTGTTGCCGAGTACCACCTTAGTACACCTTTTTGAGCCTTCAATTTTTCCTTGTACTGTCACTTTCGGCGATGGTCAACAAGGTCGCCCTTCTCATTCGGCGATTCACCCTTTTTGGAGTCCGCCGATATGCCTCAACAATTACAAGTGTTGTACTCTGCCACTTTGGGTGAGGTCATGCTCATTAGGTGATCCGCCATTTTTGTTTGGCGATCATCATGTATATTTTGCACTTCTTTTTATATTTTTGGTCATTCTTTCAAACATTCATCCTTGTCTTATCCTTTAGCCTTCATAGCTACTAATCATCAAAATATCATTAGAATAAGACATAATTAGGCATTGAGGATACTATTTATTGAGCTAAATAGACCTCAAATAAGTGCAAATCTACCACTCATGAACACCCCTAACTTAAGCTTTTGCTTGTCCTCAAGTAAATCAAAAACACAATTAGCTCAATAAGGGTGTCTATAACAGTACTCAATGGGAGCTAACATGCAAATGCCAATACAAGACTATTCTCAACACATGTCACACTCAATCATGATAAAAAAGCTTCAAATAATGGCCGATTTTAACACAAGCTCAAGCTCACTATAGCTTCTTCTCTAATGTAAGACCATGTTTCAATAAATACATTCAAGTGCCCTCACATCAAAAATGATTCCATGCTCTCATAGAGCAAATCAACAAAGAAATAAGGAATCGATCCAACTTTCACTCTCTCAAAAGAGAAATACATGCAAGCTTCATCCCATAGGTTTGTCCATATTTTCCAATCATTACACAACCTAGTACATGCAAGATCTCAAGGGTCTTTTAGGCTTGTAATGGGGTTGAGGGTTAAGGTATGATCAATTTGGCTTAGTTACTTCACCTTTTAAAAGCATTAATGCAATCATATTCACCTCTTCTCAAGTTCTTTTCATTCTTTTTCATTTGAGAACTCAAACTTTGACTTTTCATTCACTTTATTTGGAATCCCCTTTATTTCATCACTTCTGTTTTTCATTTTCATTTTAAAAAAAAAATTCATCACAATGATTCTTTCTCTTTTTTTTATAAGGAGGGGTTCCTTCTTTTTGCAACAAACTTCAAAGTTGAGTCTCATTTCATCTTTCTTTGCCATTCACTTGGCTTTCATTCCTCCTTCCTTTCCACACAAAAGCCTAAGTTGGCTATTAAAACATAATAATGCTTCAAAAAGGATTTTGGGTGAGAAGGTAGGGACAATTTGGGTCAAGAGGTTTTAGCTTGGTTTGGTCAACAAATGGTTTAGGCTCAAATGGTACCAAAATGGATGCACACCCTGACAAGGTAGTCACAAAGGATATGAGAATTTAGGTTCCCTCTCAAAATTTTTTCCCAAGATCATGCCTTACCATCACTAAGGTTTAGACATTTAGACTAACAAGGAAAATTCTAGGACTCGACACACATGTTTTAAAGTAAGAACTCACCACACATGGCACTTCGAAATACACTCATTTAGCACAGCTCGAAAAGATCAAAAGTATATGTGCAATGTTCATTGGAAGTCTCACATCAAAACACAGCTAATCAACAAAATATTCAAAGAGATCGCTTAAAAGTGCAGTCACATCGATTTCATTCTTGCACCACCAACACTATGCATCATGCTCATCATGAGTACTATTCAAACATCGATATTAAACACAATTGATCCTCGAATTATTATCAATGAAAACTTAAGCATTTCATAATTTTCAAAACACCTGGGGTAGTTGCAAAATTGAGAGAATAAACAAGAGGCAACAAGAGATACATTAAACCAAATGAAACACTCTAATATAAATAAAAGTAAACTACTACAATCATCAAAAACTGAAAATAAAAAAATACCAAACAAAAAGGGAATATTGGCACAAAGGCCTTCACCCCACAAAAAAGAAATGTGTAGTGTCTTCAATGCAATAGTAATAAAGTACGTGAGGAAGGGTAAAAAAAGGTCTTCCTAACAGGCTAAGCCTGTGGAGCACTCTTATCCGGAGTCTTTGGAGGGGAAGCATCATCTGAGGAATCAGTGCTCAGTAATAAGATCACTGGAGGCAGTAATGTGGCATCAACTAGGGCATCAGCGATCGTCACAACACTGGGAGGTATGGTGGAGTCTGAAAAGACTCCACTAGGGCCAACTGCAGAAGTCTCCTGAACGGATCTCTCCAGTGTGGCCCGGACGTCAGTATCATGCATCTCCATGAGTGTCTGCCCACTCCCATGCTCATCCTGTTCACCCCTCATCTCATCCTATGTCTCTTCGGACAAATCATCAACGTCCCTCTCATAATCAACCTCAACATCATCAATAACAGCTCTATCATTTAACCCACTCTGCTATACACTAGGAGTAGGCTCACTACTAGGCATTGTCGGTGGCATGGAGGAAGGTGCATCAGGTGGGGTAACATTGCCTCAGAACATAGAAATATCAAAAGACTGCAACTGGTCTACATCTCCTCAAAAGGTAACAAGCTCACCTCTCATGGTGTCCAACACATCGGAATTACCCTCGGCCTTCTCTCGGGCCTCTTAAATCACAGTGAGGTTGTCTAACCTCACACTATGGGCCTCAATAAACCCCTCACATTTGGTCACTCTATCTCTCAAAGGGGCCAATGCCCTCTCAACTGCCCTATCAATTAGCCCTGGCATATCAACCCTAGCAACTCTAACATCCATAGATAAGGCAAGACTACCCATTTGGTATATCAATGCTTGGGTCAAGGGGGGACGAGTAGTAGGAGTGGGGGAAGACACAACAGTAGTAGTAGTTGGAGGTGCAGAAGATAAAGGCATAGCAGGGGAGGAAGATATTCCTGCCTGCTCCACAGAAGGAGTATGTGTGCTGGCCTCTGAAACTAATGCAGTTGGATCAACTACGGGTGTAGTTTCTGGTGGTGGCGGCTTCTTCTGAGCCACATTGTCCCAAAATATTCAGCCTCAATCCATCGAATGTCGTTGGAAGAGGCTGGTGTGATTCGTACATCAGACTTCCCAAAAAGGGAACTTTTGCTCTCTCACAAATCTGGGTAATGAGGACTGGAAATGGTAGGGAGGTCCGCTGTTGTCTAACTCGTAGCAACATCCCCTCGATAATAATTTTTTCGGCATTGACGTGCTTCATGTTGATTATAGTGCCCACTAGAACTGCCTTAGGTTGCCGGAGGATAGACTCATTCTAGTACGACATGATATTGCTGCTTATAAACCCGAACCAATACTAGGCCACAATGTTTAAGTCATTTTTTTAATTCTCGTGCCATCAGCCAACCGTGATAGAGGAAAATCAGATATCGATGGTGCCAACCACCCCATCAAAATGTCTAGCTCTTTGCGCATCCAGGCAAGGTATGTAACAACAGGATTGGAGGGGTGTGTAGGACTGAGTTTATTACACCTGGATGGCATTGTACAATTTTGCCCAGCACTTCAATTTCTTCCAGGGGCTTCCAATTTGTGCTCTTTCTCTTCTTAGGCAGGGCCTTGGCATAGGCGTCATAAAATTCCCTAACCCACTTTTGCACATAAGGTTGCTTGGGTTTTGTGAACTGCTCAAATTTGTGAAACTTTATTGTCTTCCATATTGCCGGGTAATCACTCATCACCCCTTCAATAGAGAGCCTTCACTCTTCGGGAATAGTTCTTTCTCCATATTCCTTAAGCTTCTTGAGGGCCCTTGGAGCTATTATTAGGAGAACACGAGAAGCGAGGGTTGAATCTTGAGGAGGTGTTACCAGCTGGGAACGGATATCCATCCTTTTCGTGGAGATATATTTAGGGGGTCTCTTACCCACATTCTTAGGTGTATGCAAAATGGTTGGTTGTGGATGAGGGACCTCAAAAGGCTTATGAATAGTGACACCCCGATGCCTTTTTAAAGGAGAAGGAAGAGCAATGTCTTTTTCTGACTCTATGTACGAAGTCACCACCTGCTGACCACCTTTTGTTCTAGCCATAATCTACAAAGCACACACATTCAAACATCGAATCGGTGAAGTTTAGTTGAAATCAACCACATTTGGCAACACAGTTCAAAATCCCTGAGGCTTACCTAATCGGTAAGGTTGATCGCCTATCAGGATGGGTGAGCTCCAGTGAGCTCGACGAATCAGATAGTGGCAAATATTAAAGATTTCAGGCACAAAAGGCGGAGTCAACTCCTACTCAGTGATTTGTCGAGTTGGTTTCAGCAAGGTAAGACAGGTTCGCTGAAACTGACAGTGCAAGAAAAAAAGAAACAGGCATCAATGGCGATATCCACTCCCATTCAGTGATACACTGTGTGGATTCGACTAACAAAGACAAGCTCGCCGAATGGGACAGTGCCCAAGGTCACATATTCACTCAAGAAGGTGAGCTGGGGCTCACTCGGTGATTCACCTAACCTCTTTGGAGAGCTAAGACATGCCCGCCGAACAGGAAGTGGTTAGCCTAGTGCCTAATTTTCATTCACAAACCCAACAGATGCAACAATAACAGGTTTCTCAACATAATTACAGTCCACCCACATGCTTATCTACCTATGGGTACTCAGATTTCCCCCAGATATCGCAAATTATTGCTCAAATTGATGAGTTGCCCTTAAAAAAGTCATCACTCTATCTATCATTGGGCAAAATCATAAAATTGGGTCAACACTGGGCTACTCAGACTTTACCCACATCAAATTCAATCAAGACCCCCTAAATATAGGGGTTCAATTCCAACACTTAACCAACACATTCAATTTTAGCATTTTCTAGGCAGAGACAAACATATTCAATTCATGGATATAGTTTAATATGATCATTATTTTACTACCCAACGAAATCAAACAATCACATGCACCAAATAGCTTATAGCCCATACACAAAACATGTTTTCAAGCTCAAAATGCACAATAAAAATCGAAAACAAACCTCAAATAGAAGAATGACTCAAAAATAATAGGAGAACAAGGTTGGGTCGAATGATCTAGCAATCAAACGCACTCCACACACTCAAAAATTGCACACACGGGACTTTTAAGCACTCAAACAAGGTATTGCAAGAAAAAGGGAAGAAAAGGGCTGAACGATTTCAAAGGATTTTCTTTTTGAAAAGACCCTTGGCCTTTTTATATCAGGCACACTCGCCGGTCACAACTAACATCGCCGTGTGTATTAAGTGGATCATCGATTGGAGCTGAAGCTCCCCGAAAATGCCTGAGCGAATACAAAATCTAAAGGGTAATTCAGAGACCTGATGGAGTCCGTATAATGTATTTTAACGGATCTCCATTTGGAGCTCTGATCGCCGAAATTGGCAGTAGACTTTTCCACCTTCTCTAGTTCAGAAGGCGAACAAGATTGAGTCCGCACAACTCCTTTGGCGGATCACCGTGTTGGTTTCGGCATCGCCTTATGTTTTTTTTTCAACCTTTTTGACTTCTTTTCAACCCGCACTCACAACACACGTTATTGAAAGCAATAAAACTAAACTAAAGACTTGGGTTGCCTCCCAAGAAGCATTTTATTTAACGTCGTGGCACGACATGGTTATCATTTCCTCAACATTCATTTTGGGATCTGCGATGATGTAACTAGGCAATGTTCCCTTTTGCCATGGATTGAGATTAGTGGAAATCTAGCACAATTGGGTCAGTAGCTGCTTGATAGACACTGAATGAAAGGTCACCATTTGAGATAAAGTAGAGAAGTCATTTTTCAAATCTTTCAACACTTTGTCGGACCCTTCAACCATGCTGAGGAACCTTGTAAGCATTTTCTCGGTTCAATTTCCTTCAGGCCCAGCTGGATCCCTTGGTCGTTGACGATCATGGGAGGAACATATATATCTTTGTCAGCCTCCCTATCTCTCCAATTTCCACCTCGCCAATCTTTCCAACTACTATCTCGCTCCTTGGTCCAACCATGGTTCCCACCTTGTCGTTGGTAGTTTTGGTGAGAACCCCCCATTTGATTTCCCAAATATTGAACTTCCTCATTGTATAATGCCTCAAACTTGGAAATATTCAGGCACTACCCACTATTAGTTCCAACTGCATTCACTGATTTAAGTCCACCTCCCATGACATGTTTAGATAACAAATTGAGTTGGGTCATTATTTTAGCCATATTTTCATCTCGTTCATTGTCCTTTTCAATTTGTTCTTTGCTCATACTTAGTTGTAAAGTAGACTCTTGGTCTTCTCTAGTATGCCATGCTCGGTTAACCTTGGTCATGTCGTCTAGCAATAACACAACCACATCATACGGTTGTCTCATTAATCCTCCTTGGACTAAATGATCAATTACCCCCTTATTTACTGAATCCAAGCTACAATAGACGTATTGTAGCAACAAATGATTTGAAACACCATTTGTTGGATATTGCAAAAGTAGTTTCTTGAACCGCAACCAAGTCTCATGTATAGGTTCATCTACAATTCGCTATAAATTTTGGATTTGGATTCGAAGTTTAACAATCTTCAAGGGGGGAAATAATTTCTCCAAGAAAACATCTTTCAACTCCTCCCAAGAAGTGATAGAGTCATTTGGAAATTCCGCCAACAATCTTGTAGCTTCATCCGTAAAAAAGAACGGGAATAACCTCAACCTTCCGGACTCTTGTGAAATGTTTTTATACACAAAAAGCCTACACACCTCTACAAAATTCCTGAGTGTTCATGGGGATCCTCATGAGCTAATCCCCCAAATATTTCTCTCAGTCGGAGCAATTGCAACATTGTTTCGGTTACATGAAACACAGCCCTCCCGGCTGTAGGAGGTATCCAGATGGCCTTCGTGGAGTTAATGATGTTCATATGCATATCATTCAAATCACCCTTGTTGTCAATTTGACCATAGTGGCTATCGTTGTCACTACCATGGTCACTCATTGTACTAGACCTTCAAATCAGCCAACAACAAAACAAAGCAACAATCTACTACTACTAAATAAGCTTACTAACTAATTTCTCAAATAGAATTCTCAACCACCGTTACCCAGCAACGACACAATTTTTGATAACGCTCAAATCACTATCTAAAACAAATCCAAAGAGTGAGAAGGCGTAGTCAATAAAAATACCTAACAAAAAGTCGGGGTTGAATCCCAAAGAGAATGGTATATCGTAGAAAATTCTTTAAAAAAATTTGGAAAGTAAATCTTTTCCTTTGTATTAGTTAAAACTAATGGGCAGATGATTCCACCAATTTAATAAAAAATATTTGGTTATCAATTATCGTAAATAAACTAAAAATTGGAAAATTCAATAATTAACAAGCAATCTAGGGGTGCGGAAATTGGAAATCGATGTCACATAGGGGTAATTGTGTTGCTCTATAGTGATGAACATTATTGAATAGGCCAGGTCATCTTCAATGACGCTAATCTTATTTCGATCTCAAAGCATCTTTCCATAGAATCTTCTTTCGGTCTCATCTACATGCTATACTAAACAACCTAATACCTTACTTTACTCTCTTTTTTGATGTAGAAGTAGGGCAAAACGAACCGACCCATAACCTCTATTTTCAAGAAAGTTACAGATATCAAACCTAAATTGTTAGTATCAAACTAATCACCCACTCCAATTAATCTCTTTCGAGCATCGACCAGAGATAGAAAGTAGGAATTAAGTTTGCAACCTTAACCCATAAGTTAACCCCATGCTAATTAGTCCAAATTTATGTGTGAACAATAGCAAAACAGAGCATCACACAATACCCACTACATTAAATCAACAGCCAACCGTATAATTGCACCCCTAGATCCTGGGGTTTTAGCCACCTATCACAAAAAGTAAAGAAAGTATACCTTTGATGAAAGCAACCATGGGTAACATGAAATTAATCAATTACAAGCAAACCCACTTTGAATTCAACTTCAATTTGTCAATTTCAAAAACAAAGTTGAAAACCCCCCTAAAAAAACTAGAAAAGTGTTCTTTCCAAGGTAAAGTGTTTCTTTTGTGTAGACTTCTCTTTCTATCCAATTCTCTCTCTTTTACAACAAAAAACTCTATCTCTAAAAAATTCTTTCTTTCTCTCTCCTTTGAGCTATTCATAGTTTCCTAAAATTTGGCCCAAACTCAATACACTACCC
The DNA here is from genome assembly GCA_018342035.1 of Solanum appendiculatum. Classification (NCBI taxonomy): domain Eukaryota; kingdom Viridiplantae; phylum Streptophyta; class Magnoliopsida; order Solanales; family Solanaceae; genus Solanum; species Solanum appendiculatum. The sequence continues at coordinate 90,080 of JAGDQO010000267.1, read as the reverse complement.
ATTGGGCGACGTTAGTCAGGCTCACTGATCACTTTGGGTGAATCGCCCTCTACTTTTCAGCTCGCCTTTTTTTGCTCTAGGCTTTAGGTTTTTGAACCTCAGTTGGTGGGTTCGTTCAAGTCTGACTTTCATGTTCCGCATGTCACCGACTACCACCTTAGTTCACCTTTTTGAGCCTTCAATTTTTCCTTATACTGTCACTTTCGGCGATGGTCAACAAGGTTTCCCTTCTCATTCAGCACGTCCCCTTCCTTTTCAGAGTTCGCCGACCTACCTCAAAAATTACAAGGGTTATACTCTATCATTTCGGGCGTGGTCATGCTCATTAGGCGATCCGTCCTTTTTGTTTGGTAATCATCAATGTATAGTTTGCACTTCTTTTTACATTTTTGGTCATTCTTTCAAACATTCATCCTTGCCTTGTTCTTTAGCCTTCATAGCTGCAAATCATCAAAATATCATTAGAATAGGACATAATTAGGCATTGAGGACATTAATTTTTAAGCTAAATAGACCAAAAATGAATGCAAATCTACCACTCATCAAGGATCGATACACTCGATCTACCACTAAGGAGTCACCCACTGGAGTAGAAACATGAAAAGGCACAGATATGCAATCAGACATCATATAAAACCCAGCAGCGAGATAGGTAGACACATATGAGAAAGTAGACCCCGAATCAAACAATATAGACCCAGATCGATGGCAAACTGGGATGTTACCTATGATCACAGCATCAGAAGTCTCACCCTCAGGCCTCCCTGGAAAAACATAACACAGGCCATCTCATCCACCTACAGTCTAAGTAGAACCCTTACCTCCACCCTCTGGAGCGGTAGCACCCCTACTAGAAGTATTTCCGCCTCTGCTGAACTGACCTCTACCTTGACCCTTGGTTGGAGGCGCTGAATCTCTAGCTGGAACAGCTGAATAAGTACGCTAGGATCCTGAGTTAGTCTGTAGAGGACACTGTCAAATCATATGACCTAGATCCCCACAACCATAACACGACCTCGGCACAAATACCTGCTGCTGCAAAATAGATGTGCTACCATGGCCACCTCGGCCAGAACCATAATATCCTCAGGATGACTGACTAATCTCAACTACTGGCATAGATGCATAAACCGACCCACGACACTGAAAGGAGCCACTACCTCGGTGTGAACCCTTGCCTCCAAATGAGGCACAAGAAAATTGACCAGAAGAACGGGCCCTCATAGGCTCCCCAAACTCCTCTACAAGCATCAAATCCACCTCCTTGGTGGTGTGCACAATGGACTATAGAAGGAAGCCCCCTCTCTAGCAGCTTGAAACACATACAACCAGGTAGAGAAAGACAACCCTCTTACAAACCTGCGAACTCTCTCTTCCTCATCGGGAACAATAGTCATAGCACGCTTAGAAAGCTCAGAAAATGGGTGTCATACTCAATCATAGACAAACTTCCCTGTCTGAAGTCCTCAAACCTCAGTCGACTCTCCTCCCTCATGCTCCACGAAATGAAGCGATCCTGTGAAGCACTAGAGAACACATCCCACTCAACCGGAGAAGACCCAACTGGTCTAGACCTCCCAAAAGTCCTCCACCATTCTCTGGTGTGTCCACGCAGTTGAAGTGCAATAAAATGAAAACCATAAGCATCCACCATACCCACTGCCTCAAGCATCTTATGGCACAAAGTCAAGAACTCATGAGCATCCTCGCTCTTACCACCTTTAAACTAGGGTGGTTTCATCTTCTGAAACTTCTCGTAGCATTGTTGCTCAGCTATCTGTCACGACCCAAGGTACCCCCTAGACATGACATGGTGTAGAAGACCCCGAGAGGCCTCATAGAAGCCACTTAGCATACATACATACAAGATAATAAAGATTAAAAGTTCGAAAGTGCTTTTCATATAAAAGCTTTTAAAAAAAACAGCAGAAGTCTACATCTCATGTCTTAAAGCCAATCTAACATAGAAAATAAAGTTTGGGACGTAACTCAATACGATCTAAAATGAAAAGAAATACATTAAAATAAGAACAACTAGGCTATGTCCTCGGATGGATGAGAACTCACCAAGTCTTCTATCAAATCTTCTACTAAAGCTCTAGCCACGAGTGGATGGTGAATCGCCAAGCCCTACATAAAAGAAGTTAATGTAGGCAATAGTATGCGTTAGTACAATCAAGTATCAAGTATGATAGCAATGCACATAAAAAATTTAAAACATGCTAGAATGATACATAATCATGACATGCAATGGCCAAGCTAAAACATGATAAAACATAAGAAGCATGAAACATAAACCATAGCCAAAGCAAGCTAGTTCATCTTTACTTTACTTGAGATCATCATAACAACACTTGTGTTCATTAGTCATGGGGAATTAGCCTTAACCGACATATAAGACCATGTGAGCTATCAACATTTAATCCGGTGTCTACCCTACACCAAAAAGGGTTGCCCTACTTGCCAAGATAGGACCATAACTTCTTAACTTACGTGGATCCACTAGCTAGTGTCTATCATAGACCATCATCTTATGGTGGCACATGGTTATCGGACATGGGTAATTGCCACTTGTCCACTTGGTGCTAAGCCTATCTTCCCATGGATTAATCATAGTTCAATCATCATAAGTAGACATGGGTAATCACCTCTTGTCTATGATTAGTCATAAGTTCATTATTAGTAGACTTGGGTAATCGCCTCTTGTCTACATTAGGGAACATGGGTGATCGCCTCTTGTCCCTTCATTAGAATAGCTCCTTAAGAACATGGGTAATCGCCAGTTGTTCATTCTAGTTCATAGTGTGAGTATTATGTGAAAAACCCTTTCACAACTCAACAACAACATGAACATAGCATAAACTTTCGTACTTCTATCTCAAAGCACCCTTAGTTCATCATTAAATTCATATGAGACATGCACAATTCATAAGCTTCATCTTTACATAGTTCATCATGCTCATAATTCATGAATCATAGAGTTCATATGGTGTTGTAAAAGTTCAACTTAAATCATGCAATTCGATGCAAGCTCATGCTTAGAGAGCCATAAATAAAACAATTTACCCATACTTCAAGGAACTCACATAATAGAGGAAAAATCATGCTTTTCACTTGAACATACTAAACTTTCATAAAGTCATCCTTAATTCATTCATAATTCATGCATAGCTTCATAGAGATTTCATAAAATTCCTCAATTCATAACTCAACCCACCATTCAAAGCATAGATTAGAAAATTGGGGAGAAATAGCATGGGTTCATGGGGATCCATTCAATCTTTACATCAAATCATGTAATTCATGCTAATTCGTGCACTAAATTACTTTATCACGCTAGATCGTGCACTAGAAATCATAAAATCAACAATTGAAATCATAATTCAAGAACCCATAAGAATTGATCAAAAACCCTAATTCAATTGGGGAAATTGAACCTTGAAAACCTTGAAGAAAGTTGAGGACCCATTGGAGGAAAGGACACCAAATGGTGAAAACTATCATACCTCAACAAAGCCCACAAGAATTGATGAAAATTGATGGTCTTCAATGGAGGATCCTAGCTTTCTTCTTCCTTGAGAGTCGAGAGGATTTTCTTAGAGAGAGAAATATTTTAGAGAGGAGAAATTTGGGAATGAGTTAGAATGAGTGAAATTAGGCATAGAAAATATATATAGGGTCTGGGTTAAGGGTATAACCGACTTAGATTAATAGTTAAACATTTAGGGAGAAGACCGAAAAACCCTTAATTAATAACTGTCGGGGTCCATCTATGATCCGTACATCAATTGACGGACCATCCTGTTGCTCCGTCAAAACATTCAGAGACCTCATCTTAGGCATGAAAATTTGGGCAAGTCTTGAAGGAACCTACGAGACCCATGTACGGCTCGTCGACTGATTGACGGGCCATCCTGGCAAACCGTCGTTCAGTTACTGAGGTTTGAAAATCTAAAAGTTTTGGGCTCCCACCTACGGTCCCCACCTACGGCCCATAAGTGCATCGACGGATCGTCAATGGCTTCCATAGGTGCAGGCACCAGATGAATACCTGCACTTTCCTTCTTTTTAAATCTGGGTTGTTACAATATCTCCCCTTTGGGAGCATGAGCATTCGTCCTCGAATGAGAGTCAAGTCATCGAGAGAAGGGTAAGAGACACAGACTAGCAATCCAACCTAAACATGCAATCACACAATTCACATATCCGAGGAGGAAACATCAACTCCAAGCTAAAGCATGTTCAACATATCATTTCATGAAGACTTATGCAACTCATACTCAAATGAATATAATCCTATAGCTAAAACAATCAAGTTAGCTCATTTTCTCAAAATTAGACTCTTCACGAACATCGTAATCAAAGAAATCATGGAAATCAACTATGACACATGAAATCAAGGACTGAACCATGAGGAACTAGGTACCTCAAGCTAGATTAAGATCGGAGGAGAAAAGATGAGGATATCGGGATATCATATCGGCCTCGGCCTCCCAAGTAGCACCCTCAACTAATTGATTCCTCCAAAGAACCTTCACGGAAGAATTTCTTTATTCTTTAACTTCCGGACTTGCCGGTCTAAAATCTTAACCAGAACTTCTTCATAAGAAAGGCTATCTTTTATTCCAAGATTCTCTAATGGCACTATAGATGTCGGATCACCAACACACTTGTTCAACAATGAGACATCAAAGACCGGATGCATTGATACCAAATCATTAGGCAAGTCAAGCTCATAAGCAACCTTACCAACACGTCTCAAAATCTGATATGGGCCTACATAACGGGGACTAAGCTTCCCTTTCTTGCCAAATCTCATTACACCCTTCATGGGTGAAATTTTCAAGTAAGCCCCATCATCAACATCAAATTCTAAATCTCTCCTTCTAACATCGACATAGGACTTTTGTCGACATGGGCCGTTTTCAACCTTTCCCTAATAAGTCAAACTTTCTCCATAGCTTCATGCACCAACTTAGGACCCATCAAAGAGCCTTCACCAACCTCAAACCAATCTACGAGAGATCTACATCTCCTACCATAGAGAGTCTTTAATGGAGCCATACCAATACTAGAATGGTAGCTATTATTATAAGCAAATTCAAGCAAAGGCAAATGATCATCCCAAGTACCCTTGAAATCAATTACACAAGCTCTCAACATATCCTCCAAAGTTTGTATAGTACGCTCTGCTTGCCCATCAATTTGGGGATGAATGACCGTACAAAGCTTAACACGAGTACCAAGACCTTTTTCGAACGAATTCCAAAATTGAGAAGTGAATTGTGCACCACGATCAGAGATAATGGACAAAGGCACTCCATGCACTCAAATACAACTTAGCATAATCCTCCACCGAATACGAAGTTTTGTCGGGAATGAAATGGGCTGACTTCATCATTTGATCTACAACAACCCAAATCGAATCATATTGTCGCCTAGTGCGAGGTAAACCAACAATAAAGTCCATATTCACATCCTCCCACTTCCAAGTAGGAATACTAATATCTTGGGTCAAACCTCCAGGCTTTTGATGCTCAACCTTCACTTGTTGACAATTAGGGCACTTAGCCACGAATTCCGCAATGTCCTTCTTCATTCCATTCTACTAATAGATCTTTCACAAATCACGGTACATCTTGGTAGCTCTCGGGTGAATGGAACATCGAGAACCATGAGCTTCCGATAAAATTTGTCCTCGTACGTCATCTACATTGGGAACACACAAACGACCTTCACAATGACGCACACCATCTCCCCTTTGGGAGAAGGCCTCAATGGAGTTTTTGAGAATCACTTCATTCAATTCAACCAAGTTAGGATCAAGATCTTGTTTAGCCTTTACATCATGCACAAAAGAGGATTCGGAACCATTGTGAACCATAACACCACCTTTAGCAGAATCAACCAACTGAACACCCAATCGGGCAAATCTATGAACATTGCGAACCAACTCTTTCAGAACACTACCTATAGATAGTCGTCTAATAGCATCCGCCACCACATTAGCCTTACTGGGGTGATAAAGGACACTCATATCATAGTCTTTTAATAACTCAAGACACCTTCTTTGGCAGAGATTCAGATCCTTCTGTTTAAACACATATTTTAGACTCTTATGGTCGGTAAAGACATCCACATGTACCCCACACAAATAATGCCGCCATATTTTCAAAGAAAACACAACCGCCGCTAATTCTAGGTCATGAGTAGGATATATCTTTTCATGCACCTTGAGTTGTCTTGAAGCATAAGCAATAGCTTTCCCATTTTGCATAACAACACATCAAAACCCAATTCTCGAGGCATCACAATAAACTACAAAACCATCGGATCCTTCAGGTAGAGTCAATATCGGAGCCTAAGTAAGTCTATCTTTCAATTCTTGGAAACACTTTTCACATGCCTCGGACCATATGAACTTAATATTCTTTTGAGTCAGAACCGTCAATGGACAAGCAATCGAAGAAAACCCTTCAACAAACCTCCTATAATAACCGGCTAAGCGCAAGAAACTACGAATATCAAAAGGTGATAGAGGTCTAGGCCAATTCTTAACCGCATCCATCTTCTTAGAATCTACCTCAATACCTTTATCGGAAACAATGTGACCAAGAAATGCCATAGACCTTAGCCAAAACTCACATTTACTAAACTTCACAAAGAGTGGTTGGTCCTTGAGGACTTAGAATACCATCCTCAAATGATTAGCACACCCAGCCTCATTCCTTGAGTTGATCAAGACATCATCAATAAACACAATCACGAACATGTCAAGGTATTGCTTGAACACCCTATTCATCAAGTCCATAAATGCGGCCAGAGCATTTGTCAATCCAAATTACATTAACAAGAACTCGTAGTGACCATATATAGTCAGAAAAGCCATTTTTGAAATATCATCTTCTTTTACCCTTAATTGGTGATAGCCTGAACGAATGTCGATCTTAGAAGAATAACTAGCCCCTTGAAGTTGATCAAACAAGTCATCTATCCTTGGAAGAGGATACTTATTCTTAATGGTAACCTTGTTCAATTTGTGGTAGTCAATGCACATACGGAGTGAACCATCTTTTTTTCTCACAAACAAGACCGAAGCACCCCATGGAGAAACAACTGGTTAGATGAAACCCTTATCCAACAAATGTTTTAATTACTCCTTTAGTTCCTTAAGTTCCGCCGGAGCCATTCAATAAGGAGGAATAGAAATAGGTTGCGTATCTGGGAGAAGGTCAATGCCGAAGTCTATTTCCCTTTCGGGAGGAATATTGGGTAAATCATTGGAAAACACTTCCTGAAACTCATTAACAACGGTGACCGACTCAAAAATAGGGATTTCGGAATCTATATCCCTCACCCTAACAAGATGGTATATGCAATTTCTTAGAGATCATCTTTCTAGCTCTCAGATAAGAAACAAATTGACCTCTAAACATAGAATTTCCCCCTTTTCACTCTAGGATAGGCTCATTTGGAAACTGAAACTTGACCATTCGGGTCCTACAATCAATATAAGCATAACAAGCATGCAACCAATCCTTCCCAAGAATAACATCAAAGTCTAACATATCAAGCTCTACAAGATCAACATGAGTGACTCTATGAGATAAGGAGACGGGACAATTTCTATAGACTCTCTTAGCCACGATAGATTCTCCAATCGGAGTAGAGACACGAAACGGATCTAACAACTCATCCAGAACAACATCAAACCTCATTGCCACATATGGGGTCACAAAAGACAAGGTAGCACTAGGATCAAGCAAGGCATAAACATCAAAGCGAAGAAATTTCAACATACCGGTAACCACATCGGGAGAGCTCTTTTGTTCATGACGAGCTTGAAGTGCACAAAATCGGTTTCGCTTCTGATTTCCACTAGAATTTGATGGATTTTGAGATTGAGTCCGTCGACGATTTTCTCCCTCCTTCTTAGCCACTAAGGGACAATCCCTTATCTTGTGATCCGTCTTGCCACAACCAAAGGATGCATTAGAACCGTTTAGACATGCACCCTCATGCTTTCTTCCACACTTAGCACAAGTAGTCGATGAAAAACCACCACCATTTCCTCCTTGAGGCTTAGGGTAGGACACCCTATCTTTGTTGAACTTAGGAGGAGCATTGGAAGGACCTTGATTAGAGAACCTTCGTCGAAACCTAGGACGACCATGTCCATCGGACTTTGAATGTGAAAAGTTACAATCACCGGTCCTAGCCCTCTTATTCTCTCTAGACCTTTCCTTGAGCTTTTCTTCCTCTATTTGTTGAGCATACACCATAAGGCGATAAATATCCATATCATTGACAAGCATAGCAGTGCGGCACTCTTTAACCAACATTTCGGACACTCCCGAGACAAACTTACTCGTTCTTTCCCTAGGATCGACAGGTATAGAAGGAGCATATCAAGACAATTGTGTGAACTTCAAAGCATACTCTTTCACACTCATAATTCCTTGTCAAAGATTGATGAACTCAAGCACCCTTGCCTCCCTCATCTCAAGGGGAAAGAACTTATCAAGGAAAGCAACCTTTAATTTTTCCCAATCAAGAGGAACCTCATTAACCACCCTCTCACACTTCCATTGGTTGAACCAAAGTTGGGCAACACCCTTGAGTTGATAAGCGACCAACTCCGTCTTTTCTTCCGGCGTCACACCCATGATCATCAAAACCTTATAAATCTCATCAGTGAATTTTTGAGGATCTTCCTCAACCTTAGAACCATGGAATTCTGGAGGGTTCATTCTAGTGAAGTCCCTCACTCTTGATCCCGTCGTACCCACATTTGGGTTCACGGGAGCCATAACCTCTCTATTTTCTTGAGCTGTCACGGCTTGAGCTGAAACTTGAAAAGCAGCCCTGAACTCTGGATTAGTCACTTGTTTGGCCAAAGGGTCGGCCGAAACTTGAGGAGCTTGGGGAGGAGCTTCTTGTTCAACATTCTCTCCCATATTTCTTATAGCATAAGATCTTCGGGTCGCCATATCCTGAAACGCATAGGATAGGGCTTAGGAGAGATACATATAGAGTTAAACTCTATGGCACGACTTAGGAGTAATGAAAGAAATGAAGTTACTTAAACGTCTTATAGCCTCTCATTCATAAATGTGGTGCGCTTCACACTCATGAACAAGACTCTACTAGACGCGGTTTATGAGACATCCTAGGATCTTTCTAAAACCTTGTGCTATGAATACCAAGTTTGTCACGACCCAAGGTACCCCCTAGACGTGACATGGTTTACAAGACCCCGAGAGGCCTCATACAAGCCACTTAGCATACATTCATACAAGATAATAGAGATTAAAAGTTTGGAAGAGATTTTCATATCAAAACTTTTAAAAGAAATACCGCAATTCTACATCTCATGTCTCGAAGCCAATCTAACATAGAAAATAAAGTTTGGGACGTAACCCCATACAATCTAAAATGAAAAGAAATACATGAAAATAAGAACAACTACACTATGTCCTCGGATGGATGAGGACTCACAAAGTCTTTTATCAAATCTTCTACTAAAGCTCTAGCCACGAGTGGATGGTGAATCGCCAAGCCCTACATCAAAGAAGTAAATGTAGGCAAGAGTATACCTTAGTACAATCAAATACCAAGTATTATAGCAACGCACATAAAACATTTAAAACATGCTAGAATAAGACATAATCATGACATGCAATGGCCAAGCTAAAACATGATAAAGCATAAGAAGCATGAAACATAAACAATGGCCAAAGCAAGCTAGTTCATCTTTACTTTACTTTACTTTACTTGAGATCATCATAACAACACTTGCATTCATTAGTCGTGGGGAATTAGCCTTAATAAACATATAAGACCATGTGAGCTATCAACATGGAATCTGGTGTCTACCCTACACCAAGAGAGGGTTGCCCTCCTTTCCAAGGTAGGACCATAACTTCTTAGCTTACGTGGATCCACTAGCTAGTGTCTATCATAGACCATCATCCTATGGTGGCACATAGGTTATGGTACATACGTAATCGCCACTTGTCCACTCGGTGCTAAGCACATCTTCCCACGGATTAATATTAGTTCAATCATAATTAAGTAGACATGGGTAATTTCCTCTTGTCTATCATTAGTCATAAGTTCATTATTAATAGACTTGGGTAATCGCCTCTTGTCCCTTCACTAGAATAGGTCCTTAAGAACATGGTTAATCACCTCTTGTTCATTCTAGTTCAATAGTGTGAGCATTACGTGGGAAACCCTTTAACAACTCAACAACAACATCAACATAGCTTAAACTTTGGTACTTCAATCTCAAAGTACCCTTAATTCATCATTAAATTCATATGAGACATGCATAGTTCATAAGCTTCATCTTTACATAGTTCATCATGCTTATAATTCATGAATCATAGAGTTCATATGGGTTAGTAAAAGTTCAACTTAAATCATGCAATTTCATGCAAGCTCATGCTTAGATAGCCATAAATAAGAAAATTTACCCATACTTGAAGGAACTCACATAATAGAGGAAAAATCATGCTTTTGACTTGAACATACTAACTTTCATAAAGTCATCCTCAATTCATTCAAAATTCATGCATAGCTTCATAGAGATTTCATCAAATTTCTCAATTCATAATTCAACCCACCAATCAAAGCATAGATTAGGAAATTGGGGAGAAATAACATGGGTTCATGGGGATCCATTCAATCTTTACATCAAATCATGTAATTCATGTTAATTCATGCACTAATTTACTTTATCAAGCTTGATCGTGCACTAGGAATCATAAAATCAACAATTGAAATACAATTGAAGAACCCAGACGAATTGATCAAAAGCTCTAATTCAATTGGGGAAATTGAACCTTGAAAACCTTGAAAAAAGTTGAGGACCCATTAGAAGAAAGGACTCCAAATGGTGAACACTATCATACCTCAACAAAGCCCACAAGAATTGATGAAAATTGATGGTCTTCAATGGAGGATCCTAGCTTTCTTCTTCCTTGAGAGTCGAGAGGATTTTCTTAGAGAGAGAAATATTTTAGAGAGGAGAAATTTGGGAATGAGTTAGAATGAGTGAAATTAGGCTTAGAAAATATATATAGGGTCTGGGTTAAGGGTATAATCGACTTAGATTAATAGTAAACGTTTAGGGAAAAGACCAAAAAGCCCTTACTTAATAACTGTCGGGGTCCATCTATGGTCAGGATCTATGATCCGTACATCAATTGACGGACCGTCCTATTGCTCCGTCAAAACATTCAGAGACCTCATCTTAGGCCTGAAAATTTGCCCAAGTCTAGAAGGAACCTACGAGACCCATCTACGGCTCGTCAACTAATTGAGGGCCATCCTGGTAAACCGTCGTTTAGTTACTTAAGTTTGAAAATCGAAAAGTTTTGGGCTCCCACCTACGGTTCCCACCTACGGTTCCCACCTACGGCTCGTAAGTGCATCGACGGACCGTCAATGTCTTTCGTAGGTGCAGGCACCAGATGAAAATGTGCACTTTCCTTTTTTTGAAATCTGGGGTGTTACACCGTTGTCGGAATAACCTTCGGAGAAATCTGAACACCCATAATCGGTGCCGGAACCACTCGTGGCTGACCCACCTGATCTTGAATAGTGATAGCCTGCTATTGACCTGGAGTCTGCACTCCTAATCCAGACTGAGTACCATGTGGTGTACCTATTGCCCTGAGAGAAGTTTTCCAGCACAATCAGCATCCTTAACAAAGTCTCCTGAAACAACGGAGCTCCAAACTCGGGAGGAACCTGGTCCTCAACAACCTCAACCTATTGCTCTGGTGAAGCCTCTCTAGCTCTGCCTCTGGCTGGTACCGCTCCACGGGCATGACCTCTAGCTAGTGCTACTCCACGAGCACAACCTCTAGCTCTGGCCCTACTTCTACAACTAGCAGGGATCTCATCAACTGCCTCCTCTCTACTACTAGAAACAGAAGCTCTGATCCTTGGCATCTACCAAAACAACACGCGGCAACTCAGCACTAGTGAAGGCAACCACGCATGATAAGAAGAATGAACAAAATAAAGTTTCCTAATAGTCTTCAGAGCCTCTTGAAGTTAAGTACAGCCGTCTCCATTTTGATCCTCGTGACTCTACTTATACATAGCTTGTACACACGTGAGACCTATGAACCTAGGCTCTGAAACCATTTGTCATAACCCAAAAATGAACGTGATGACACTTGTCTATCCCCTCAATAACATGTCAGCCTCAACCCAACCAAAATAATGAAATGTGAAAAGATAACGCAAGAACAAGACAAAGGTAGAAAACTTATTTTTTCTATATAATACCCCAAACACTTGTTGTCACGTGTACAAGCCACTAATACATAATGTGTGAAATTAAGAAATAAGTACAAGTCTCAATGTCTTTGGTTCTTAAATAGAACAAAGCATAACATAATAGGAAAAGAGGGCCTGCCGTTATGAAAAGCAGCTACCTCTCAAGTCCTTCAATAAGCCTCGAAGTTAGAAAAAGAAGAAGAAGGTCACACGGGTCTGGGATCGGAACCTACACAAGTGTAGAAGCAAGGAGTGAGTACCACCAAAATGGTACCCAGCAAGCAACCTAATAAACTAGGTAACCTAGCTAGACTCGAATACTCCTTTCCATCCTAATCGAACCTCCACAAACTACAACATGTACAGAAATCAGCCCAACCTAACAGTTCTACAATACACAAGTCTCAAGGCTCAAAGATCATAGACCAAAAGACACAATTTAACAACCGACAAGTATCACATCATGTACTCTAAAGTACTAAGCATTTCAATCACAAATATCAACATGTTCCACTCACATATAAAATAAACCAATCAAACATATCTATTAGCTCAATCATATGCATCAAATAAGGCAATTATATGCATCAAGTAGATTGAGCTCAAAGGTCAACATTTGGAAGAACCATTTCTCTTCGGTAGAATGTCACTATCCGAAACTATTTCCCTTTGACCTTCACATTAAATCACTTACCAGAACCATTTCCCTTCGGCATTTATATCACTAGCTGAAACCATTTTCCTTCGGCATTTAATCACTAGCCTCCATTTCCCTTTGGCTTTATCACAATATATCACTTGTCAAAAACATTTCCCTTCGGCTATTATATCACTAGCCGGAACCATTTCCCTTCGGCTTTTATCAAGTGTCTCATCACGGTTCAACAATTCAATGCAAAAAGGCAATATCACACCACACGAAGAGAAAATAATTCATACTATTCAAGTCCACTTTCATGTATTCAAGCAATTCACCAATCAATCAAATAGGGACCACAACAAGGTAATTCACAATTTATCATTATCATCAAGAAGCTTTTTCATTTTTCCCACTTTTTGTTGGTTAACATTAATCAAGTGGAGCAAATAACCCTTCACCTCATTCCCAATTACTCTCCAACACATAGACAATGAAGAGAAGTAAATAATTCAACCAAATTAAAAAGTTTAAGAGATCACTTGCCTTAAAGCAATCAATTAATTAATCCAAAGCTTGAGTTTTCCCTTTCTGACTCACTACCAAAGCCACACATTCTATAACAATCAAGTATTGACTCTTCAAAAACAATAATACCCACATCAATTATTTAGAGATATGGGTCAATCAACTCAAAACCCAATTTCAAAATGGAGATTTGAATTCGGGATCAATACTTTAAAATGATGTTAAAGGCTTTAGAAATCCATTGATGGAAACCATTTCGAAAAGGGGATCAAAATCAGTTCATAATCTCCATTTTAAATAAAAACTCAAGTTCTTGCAAAACCTTGCCATTTTCCAAATCAAAATCTCAAATTAGGATGTTAGAATCCATAAATAACAAAAGGGAAATGAAGTTTTAAGGTCACAAAAGCTTACCCAAATGATTTAGCACAAGAAATACTTTCAAAAATTGCCTCTAAGGGATTTCAAGACTCAAAAAAATGAAAAATGTGGCTAAAGCCACAAATTTTGTAGGTCAAAACCCCTCTTTAATGTCACTTAACAAAGACTGAGGGTCTCACTTTTGCGAATCAGGCTTCGCTTAAGAGACCATCGCTAAAGCGAGCCCTGGTCTGCTTAAGTGAATTGTCTTGACCCGAAAATAGAGCCATAATGACGTCTATTATAATCCTTTAAGTGTACAAGCCTAAACCCAAAATAGAACTCGAGAGACAATAATATAATAAAAATAAATTAAACAGTGGTAAAGAGAAACAAAAATAGAGGAATGGACCATATAGAAAATTTGTACTGCGATACAAAATACACAAAAGAGGCCCAGAAAAGATTGAGAAGACAAACTAACACAAGAATCAATCCCCATACCTGGTATTACCTACACAAAAGCTACTAAGTACAGAAGGCCATAAATACAAAAGAACTAACTAATCCAAAAGACAAAAATATAAGTTAGTGCAAATGAGGGAAAGTAGCAAGTCTCTAGATGCCTAGAGCTCACCACAACCAAGTCTATGATGGTCGAGGAAGATCCAACGCTCACTAAGGGTGGCTCAAACTGGGAGCTGCATCATAAAAAGATATAGAAGTGCAGTATGAGTACCAAAACACGGGGTACTTAGTAGGCATCACAGGCCGACCGAGCTCAGAAAGATCAAATGTAAATAAATAGCACAATGAAACTAAGAAGGCAAGGAAAATCTAAACAAGCTAACATAAAATAGAGGACAAGGAATAATACCAAGGATATAGTCACAAGTTAGGCACGAATCATAAAAACACTCAAAATACACAATGGCCAACTCACACAATTATACAGTACCAACACCAAGTAAAAATCTCATAAACCTGAAAGAAACATTGAGCCATCTAGAATGATACCTCAAGCTTAATCGAAAGGCACTAACCCGAATATATGTATCCATGGGCTGCCTGGGATGGTACATCGAGCGTATCTATAATATAAGTCTGTAAGACAGTCTATAACTCGGCGTAAGCCAATGGGCCACCTGGAATAGTACATCGAGCTCATCAGAGTAAAAGTAGCCAAAATATTTCAATAATTCAAGTAAAAAAGGCTTTTTATCAATTTTAAGCCAAAATGGGTCTGAAGGCTTTCAACTTATTAAAGTCAACTTCTCCCTTTTTAAAACAAAGTTATTTCCATCAAAGATTCATCCAAAAGTACCAACCCTCTCCAACATCATCACAACTAGGTCAATTCATTCACAAAAAAACACGGGTAGAATACATGTCACACCACATGAATACTAACCTAGAACACCGGCTTCCACCTCACAGACTTAGGCCGAAAAATTCAATAATCGAGAAAGCAATCAAAAATCAAGAATTTATCAAGGAACACAAACCAACCCAAAATAGCCAAAACACACAACCATCCTAAGTTTCATGCCACCTACGAGCATTTCTAAGGATACTAGTCAACTAGTATAACTGCAACCTAAACAAAGGCTTCCGACTAAAACTACCTAAAAAACCCAACTATGGCCATAAATCAACTAAGAATCAAAACCTAAGCTAATCCTAAAGTTCAACCAATCATTTATAATCAATCTAAAAGTGCCAAGTCTAGAAAAAGGAGACCATAACAAACCTCAAGGCTGAAAAATGCACACGAACAACTACTCGGGTACCTTGCCCTTCCGAACAGCCTCGGAGGGATGCCAAGCTAACAACAATACCAAGAGAACAAAAAAACAATCACTACCAAGCAATAATCAACAAAGAAAAGCAAAAAGAACAACAAAACCCCAAAAGGCAAAAGGGGGACCCACTCACGGAGTCACAAAATTGACTCTGTCACATGGTCCAAACCTAGTCAAGGAACTTGTGCCCCAAAAATGGGCACAATCCGAGTTCTAATCAAGCCAAACCAAGCCCACCAATCAATTTAGCTCAAGGTTAAAAATAGATAAATAAAGAGAAATTTGTGGGAATTACAAAGAGGAATGGAATATTCAACCACCCCTAAACAATCCCACAAACTTTCTCAACACGCTCCAACAAGAATCACCAAAAACCGACAAGAATTGCTCCCAAAATCCCCCAAAAATCAAGTTGGAAATGAGGGTTTTGGTTGCTTTCCTGTCTTTTAAAAGACACTGTCAGGCATTAAATTGCCTATCGCGATCGCGGAGGCGTCCCTCGTGATCGCGAAGGGTCATCTTTGTGAGGCCCGCAAACATGAAGGCCTAGGTAGTCAACCCTTTGCGATCACGGCCAAAGGCCTATGAACGTGAAGGCTAAGGGAAGCAGCTAGTCATCGTGAATGCGACCAAAGGCCCGCGATCGCGATGAAGGAATCAGTGTTGCACAAACAACATTTCATCAACAAAAATCTCTAACGCACAAAATCCTCTGTTGGGGGTCTGGAACTCATTCGGAATCCCATCGGCGCAAACCAACTATGCTACTAGACATGAAATGACATTCTGGACTCAACAGAATCGATGAAACAACCAACAGAGGTCGTCTCGTAAAAAATTTGACCAAAGTCAAAACTTTCAAAGATTTAACAATCAAAGCACTAAATGCCACAAAGTTATCTTGAAACCCTCAAAAACCAAACCAAAGGTCGTTCTAGACCAAACTCAACATTCTTAATGCAATTTGATTCTGAGTGCATTTACCAAAAAAGTTGACCAAAGTCAAACCTTAAGGAAAATTTAAAGGCTAAAATACCTAGTCGCACCAACTCAAAATGATAGCCTCAAAACCTAAATCGATCATCACACTAGACCAAAATGACCATTCCGAAGCTGATAGAACTAACAAAATTCTAATCCGACATCAAAATCTCCAGATGTTGCCTAAAGTCAACTCTTAAAGCTTAAGGTCTCTAAAAACTTAAAAGCTCACACTAAACTCAAGCGACTACCTCGAGAAGCATGTCACTCATCCTAACATAACACAAAAGCTACAAGGATGCTACGGGAAGGGGCAAAACAGTAAAAGAATGCAAAACCACAGAAATAACCCCGAGGGTCATTATATCATATACTACTAAAAAAACTTTCATCCACGAAAGAGAAATAAAGAAAATCTTAATACTAAAAAAGATGAGGATAACGGGCCCGCAAGTAAGGATCAGACTCCCAAGTGGCCTCTTCGACTAGACGATGCCTACACTGAACCTTCAGTGATGGGATCTCCTTAAACCACAACTTCCTCGCCTACCTGTCTAAAATTGCCACAGGCTCCTCCTCAAAACTCAAGGACTCATCAAGCTGAACCGACTCCCACTAAAGCACGTGAGACTCTTCAAGAACATACCACGTCAACATAGAGACATAGAACACAGGATGAACACTTGAAATGGATGGAGTCAAGGCTATCTTTTAAACTACCTCACCTACCCTCCTTAAAATCTTAGAAGGGCCGATGAACCTAGGGTTAAGCTTGTGCCTCCTCCTGAATCTCATCATGCCCTTCGTGGGTGACACCCGAAAAAATACCCAGTCCTCAACCATGAACTCTTAGGGTTAAAGCCTCCGATCAGCATAACTCTTTTTCCTACTCTGGGCAGTACGGAGACGCTCCTAGGTCACACAGACACTATCCATAGAATCTCTCAACAAGTCAGTGCTCCATGGCCTAACCTCGAATGCATCAAAATTAGCCCATTGGAGAACGACATCTCTATCACGTCCCAAAACTGGGGGAGGGCGCGACTGGCCTCGATATAGAATTAATCGAGAACCAAGCTATATAACATCTGAAACTATACAGCTTAGGCCAACTAGGCCACCTATCATATTCATCTAGTCAGACAAGGTCGCAACTAAATCAAATTTTATCAACATAAGGTCAACTAGGCCATAATACAACTGAACTTAGCAACAAAACGCCGACAATTCCATAAAACAAAACTGAACTAAACTGTGCATACTTGTCCAATAAAACCTCTAAAGAGTAACAAACTTAGTGCATGGGAAAGGGCCCCAGCCTACCCATACCAAATGGAAAAAACACAATATTGCCAAACCAGAACATGGCTCCTGAATGAAAGGAGAATACCTACTCTAAGCTGAAGTCCAACTTCTATTACAACTTACAATCATAGCCTCTACCTACACCTGTAGCACGAATGTAGCGTCCCCAAGTGGAGGGACGTCAATACGAATAACAAGTACTGGTATGTAAGGCTGAAAGCTGTAGAGATAAGTATGTCAAAAATAGTGAAATAGAGTTAGGGATATAAACAACCTGAGACTCCGGAAGCTGAGATTTGATAATGACTTACCATTTATCCATGAATGAAACCAAGTAAACACATATACAAATCATACTGCTTTAAGGGTGAACTATATGATAATCTTGTCATAGAAGTGACCCTGCCCAGCCAAGTTGGTCATCTCGGTGGTGTAATGACTGAGTAAGAATCTTCCCACCAGACTTGCCTACCTTGGTGGTGTGATGACTGGGTTATCTGCCCACCCGATATGCCAACCGTGGTGGTGTGGTGATCGGGTTATCTGGCCACCCAAAATTCCCACCACAGTGATGTGGTGAACTATAGCTTCAGCTACTACTATATCTGCCTACCGACATTACCCCATCGGTAGTGTAACATAAATTCATAACCACTATCATATACTGCGCCGGCCGGGCTCATATAAAGAAAATCAAATAAATATAGCACATACGCAAGCTGTCTCTAAGACTTTGAACTCAATAGGCCTCTTCAAGACATGAAAATTGCAACTACGTACATGTAACATATAAAGCTTTCAAATAGCATATAGGTACGCCTACTCAATATTTAAACAACCATTAGATGATTTAGATTTCATGAGCTTTCTAGTAGGATTATGAATGAGGTACCTAAAGATATTCTTTCAGCTTAGCATATAGCTTGAAAAAGAACATGCATAGTTGTATCTCTGTATAACCCACTAACCTTTAGGGTCTGCAAATCCATATATATTTCTTTCCCATACGGTGCTTCATTTACCCATGCCAATAAGTATACAATCGGACTTCCGTTATTAACTTATCATGTCGATTAGCACAAATAGTTCTCAATTCTTGGCCTTAATCATGTGGGGACATGGAACTCATATACACAACTACTTCTTAATGAAAACACATGATAGACCAGCCCGTAGTGCTCACGTTAAGGGGTCTCCAAACTCAATTTACAACTATGACAACAATTTTATATATATATTACCATACGCGTACAATACATTTATCTTAAACAATTAGACACCTATAGATTCCACCATGCCTTTAAAACCTTCTAACAGAACCATACCATACCTCAATATTAGTTAAAACCATAGGAGTAATTGTCCCATCAATGAGGTTGATTCGTGCTTAACAATGGAAGAAAGGGGACACCCTTACATACCTTGATTTGAGTTCTTTAGCGTACTACAGTGGCTGAATTATCCCTTGCTCCTTCAATATAGAACAACAGCCAATGAAAATTCAACCTAAGGCAGTTACACAACACATCCAAGTTGGTTCGTTAATTCAACAAACACATGGGCGTAAACTCAAGAGAAATTCAAATCGATCGGTGTTCATTGTATTCAACTCCTCATATTACTAACAGCAACAAACTACATTTAAATGTCTCCAACACTTTAACCAGAAGCGACCAGTCCACTCCAAATACTCCCTTCTCACCCAAAAAATCAATTAACATAGGCGAAACTTGGACTCACGGCTTCCTATTGCCTTCTCGTGAGTTTTACCCGTAAAATATAGCTAGAATCTGAAGAACATCACATATATGAGAGAAGGGAACATGGTCATACCTTAACTGATGAAACTACAGTCACTTAAGCTCACATTAAGCAAGGATAAAAGCTGTCCTTTAATCCCAAGAGAGACTTGTATGAACTCTACGCTTGGTTGAAGCACCAAACTTGATTCTTGGTTTATTTCTCAATTTGGTCTTTAGGGGAGTGGATGGCTTGAAGAACCAGCAAAGAAGAGTTCCAAAAATAACTTGGGATGTTTATCTAATGAATTACACTCGAATATATAAGTTTAAAACGTATAGACCGACTTAACATGTGCTGGTCACGTGTCCAGCGCGGCCAATTTAGGCTTTTGTGCAATCCGTAGTAAAACACGCATATCTTTTTACTCCGAAGTCGTATTGCTGAGAGGTTTTGTTCGTTGGAAACTAGACTTAAATATCTTTAATTTTGTATATCATAGGACCTCTAACTCAATAAATACTAAGATATATGCTATTACCAAGTCAGATGATATACAGGATTACAAGAAATAATTCGTCTCAATGAAACCTTCAACATGTATTGTTGTTCCCAGGTTTCCTTTGGTCTGCAGACATAGTATAATACTTATATTGATGCACTATAAGTAACAATCAGTATGATCATCCATTTAAAACCTTATTCCACCAACAAATACTCAACAAACAATGTAAGGCGAAAAAATAATTTTTGACACGTACGTCTTAGCTTAGTGAGTTAATCGCCTTAAAATATATGGGGTGTTACATCCTCCCGTCCTTAAAAACACTCATCCTCGAATGAGGGTTAACTTTACCCGATCACATCTCTGAAATTCATAACATTAAATTTTTTTATAATGATTAATCAAGCACATACCTCGATATCATGCGGGTGATGGGAACAGGTGAGGATACTTATCCCTCATTTCATTTTCTGCTTCTCAAGTCACCTCTTCAATATTATTACTTCTCCATAACACTTTAATTGAGGCAACTTCTCTTGTCCTAAAATTTCTGACCTAGTGATCAAGAATAGCAATTGCAACCTCTGTACTGGTCATTTCCTCAGAAATTTGGACCTCACCATGCGGCATAATACGTGTCGGATCTTCTATACACTTACGTAACATCGAGACATGAAATACAAGATGAACTTTTGCAAAATCTATGGAACTCTAACTCATAGGTCACGACCTATCCTACGAATAACTCTATAGGGTCCAACATATCTCGGGCTCAACTTCCCCTTCCTGCAAAAATGCATGATGCCCTTCATATGCGATACCTTCATAAAGACCCAATCATCAACCATAAACTCTAGCCCTCGACGACGCACATTCGCATATGACTTTTGTCAGCTATATGATGTTTCAAGCCTATATCTAATAAGTTTTACTTTATTGGTAGCATGCTACACTAAATCTTGCCCCACTAACTTTGCCTCATTGAGTTAAGACCAGCCTACTGCCGATCTACACTTCTATCCATATAAAGCTTCATAAGGTGCCATTTGAATACTTGAATAATAGTTGTTATTATAAGCAAACTCAATCAAGGGTATATGTTCATCCCAGCTTCCTTTGAAGTCTAAAACACAGGCACGCAACATATCTTCTAGTGTCTGAATAGTGTGTTCAGCCTGTCCATAAGTCAGAGGATGGAAGGCGGTACTTAGCCTCACTCGGGTACCTAGACCTCTCTAGAAGGATTTCAAGAAGTTTGCTGTGAACTGTGCCCCTCAATCTGAAATAATGGACAAGGGAATTCCATGCAGGTGAACTAATCACCTATATAATGTTTGGCATAATCTTTGCAACGTAAGTGTCCTAACCTGCAAGAAGTGAGTTGATTTTGTCAACCTGTCTACTATCACCCAAATGGAATCATACTTCCTTCTTGATCGAGGTAAACCTATAATGAAATCCATGTTAATTACATCCCATTTCCATGCTGGAATTTTTATATTTTGAGTTAGGCCTCCAGGGCTTTGGTGCTCAACCTTCACTTGGTGACAATTAGGACATTGAGCTAAAAAATTTACAATATCTCTCTTCATGCTGCCCTACCAATAAAGCTGCCTCAGGTCCCAATACATCTTTGTGGCACCTGGATGTACTGAATATCGGGAGTAATGAGCTTCTCTCATAATTTGATATCATAAATTTCTCACATTGGGCACACACAGACGACTCTGGTATTTAAGAACTCTATCTAGCACACAATCAAATAGTCTCTGCTTTTGTTGTAATATGTTTTCTCCAAGAAATACCAACTATGCATCATCATATTGTGGCTACTTCACTTCTGCTACCAAGGATGATTCTGCTGTGCTCTGAACAACAATGCCTCCATCTTCAGTATCAAGCAACTGAATCTGTAAATTAGCCAATTGCTGCAAAGCTTTTACCATTTCAATTTTGTATACCTCTACATAACTCAAACTGCCCATAAACTTGTGGCTTAAAGCATCTGCCACAACATTTGTTTTACCGAAATTGTATAGAATGCTCACATCATAATCTTTTAGCAATTCAAACCACATTCCTTGCCTTAAATTCAACTCTTTTCTCTAGAACAAGTACTAGATACTCTTTTGATCCATGATGATATCAACATGTACCACATACAAGTAGTGACACCATATCTTTAATGCAAACACCAAAACTGCCAATTCTAGATCACGGGTAGGGTAATTCTGCTCATCCTTCCTCAATCATCTAGAAGCATAAGAAATAGCCTTCTCGTCTTGCATTATAAAACAACCCAACCCAACTCTAGAAGCATCACAATGAACAATATAACCCTTTGTACCCTCAAGATGGGTCTATATAGGTGTTAAAGTTAACTTATCCTGTAACATCTGGAAACTTTGCTCACATTTCTTTTATCACTAAAACATAACTATTTTATGAGTCAACTTCGTCAACAGCGTGAAGATGATATAGACACTTTCCACAAGTCCGTGATAATACCTGCTAAAATAAAAAAACTACGAACCTCTATAGGAATCAGAGCTCTAAGCCAACTCTTTACAACTTCTACTTTTTAGGTATCAACCGTTATACCTTCATCTGTAATTACATGACCAATAAAAGCTACAGACGTTAGCAAAAATTCACATTTAAAAAACTTAGCGTACACTTGTGCTCTTGGAGAGTCTGTAGCACAACCCTTAGGTAATCTGCATGCTCGGCCTCTGTTCGCGAATAAATCAAGATATTGTCAATGAAGACAATCACAAATGCATTAAGAAATGGCTTAAGTACCCTATTCATCAGATCCATAAAGGTTGCTGATGCATTAGTAAGTCCAAATGACACCACCAGAAACTCATAATTACCATATCCGGTCCTTAAAGTAGTCTTAGGGACCTCTACTTCCCTAACTCATAACAGATGGTATCCTGACCTCAAATTGATTTTGGAAAAGCACTGAGCTCTCTACAACTGGTCAAACAAAGCATCAATCCTTGAGAGTTGATACTTATTCTTGATCGTCACTTTATCCAGTTGTCCATAGTCAATAAACATTAGCAAAGAGACATATTTCTTCTGCACAAACAATGCTAGTGCAATCCACGACGATATTCTAGGCCGCATGAAAAGTTTCTTGAGAAAATCTTTCAATTGCTCTTTCAACTCTCTTAGCTCTGCTGGAGACATTCTATAAAGAGGTATTGATATAGGTTGAGTACTTGGGAGTAGGTCGATGGAAAAATCTATTTCCCTTTATGGGGGAACCCAGGTAGATCTTCTGGGAAAACTCTTGTAAACTCACTTACCATCAAAATTGATTGAAGAGTCGTAGGTTTAATTTCAAGGTCTCTAATTCGAACCAAATGAGAAATACAACCTTTGGATATCATCTAAGGAGCCGTAAGGTATGAAACAAACATACCTTTAGGCATAGCAGCATTACCTTTCCATTCTAAGGATGGCTCATCTAGAAATTGAAATCTAACCATGTTGGATCGACAATCAACATTAGCATAACAAGCTATTAGCCAGTCGATGCCCAGAATAACATAAAAATTAACCATTTCAAGCTCTATTACATCATCCAGGGTAGATCCACCACATGCAAAGACTGCACAGTTCTGGTAAACCCTTCTAGCTAATACAAACTCGCCAATCAGAGTAGAAATGGTAAATGACTTAAATAATAATTCAAGAACTATTTCAAACGGACTTGCAGCCAACTGAGTTACAAAAGAGAGGGTAGAACTAGGATCAAGCAAAGCATATATTGTATGAGAATGAATAACCATTGAACCTGTGACAACGTCAAGTGATGCATTTTTGTCCGGACGACAACCCAATGAATAAAATAAATTTTGCACGTCCATTAAACCAGATGAATCTCTCCCTACCATGACTTGAAGTGGATTGAGGACCGAGTCTTAGAGGGAGAATTAAAAGTGACGAAGCCTCTCATGATCCTTCATGTTGAATAACACAACCTCTCTCTCTCTACTCAGATAGTACCACCTAAGATGCCAATGATACCCACACTCATAACATACATTCTACCTTTAATTAAATGGTCCAAAATGTGCTCTTTTTTACTGAACACAATATGGAAATGGTGATATTCCCTGCTTTAAATGTACTTGTCGATGTGAAGGGACTGAACTCTGATCCCTCCTCTGACTATATAACTGAGATGGAGCACTCTCTACAGGTTTAGCCAACTACCTAGATGACTGAGCCTTGGCGTCCCCTCGAGGTTCTCTATAAAAACCCATAGTCCTAGCTTATTGCCTGTGTTCCTGCTCCCTATGAATATTTCATAGTTGATGAAACAAATCCTCTTCCCTTTAAGAGAAAGCCTACATATTTGCAATATCCATATCATTCTGAGTAGACACTCCTAAGCATTAACATACCACATGAGACCCTAAACTTGACACAAACTGATACACTCTATCCTCCATCGTCTACATCATATGGGGAGCATATACGGCCAAGAAATTAAACCTGAGGCTATACTCACGCGTACTCACACTTCCCTGCTAAAAATGTAAGAACTACTTAGCTTGAGCCTGTCGAAGGTCTGTGGTAGGTACTGATCAATAAAGGCCTAGGATAATTCATTCTATTAGTTGGATGAGCATTAGTTTCCCTGGATTTAGCCTATGCATCATACCATAGTATAGACGCATCACGTAGCCTGAATGCTTCTAACTCTACACCCTCAGTAGCTTTAGCCTGCATAACCTTCAATACTTTATAAGTCTGGTCAATAAAATCTTTGTGGTCCACATTAAGATCAGATCCGCTGAAAAGTGGAGGACTCAAGTTCATAAACTCACGAGCTCTGGAAAATTCAGCTAAATGACCTCTAGGCCCTTTCAACGCTTCTGACTTCAATTATTATCCAGCAATTATACGAGCCATTAGTTAAATATCTCTCTCAATTCCTTGTCCCTCTAGGCTGCTAGAGGTGCAATAGGTGTCGGAGGGTCAACAACTATGTCACCCTCCTATATAGTGGAGGTTGTTAGAGCTTGATTTTTTTCGAATATCATGTTAGCTTGAGCTGGAGGGGCTGCAATGCCTGGAGAAGGAGACTCACTTTGAGCATGTAATTCATCTCCCTACTCTTCTTGAGGTTGGCGAATACCCTCTCCTGCAGTCATACCAATCAATTGTGTAGCTATCTGCCTCTTTATCGGCATATTCTTAAATAATAGCACGAATTAGATATCATATATAACCTGATGATTTTGCTTTCAAGCGTGAATTGTCAATGAAAGATATGAAACAACTCCTAAATGTCATGTAGCTTAATTATTTTAAGTATGGTGCACAACATACCCATAAGCAAGACTCTACTAGCCACGGCTTTGTGGACTCCCTAGAACATGACCTCACTTTGATACCAAGTTTGTCACACCCCAAAATTGGGGGAGGGCGCGACTGGCCTTGATATAGAATTAATCAAGAACCCGGTGATATAACGTCTGAAACTATACCGCTTATGCCAACCAGGCCACCTGTCATATCATCTAGTCAGACAATGTCACAACAACTAAATCAAATTTTATCAACATAAGGTCAACTAGGCCATAATACATCTGGACTTAGCAACGAAAAGCCGACAAGGCCATAAAACCAAACTGAACTAAACTGTACATACTCATCTAAAAAATCCTCTAAAGAGTAAGAAACTTAGTGCATGGGACAGGGCCCCGGCCTACCCATACCAAATGGGAAAAACACAATACTACCAAACCAGAACATGGCTCTCGAATGAAAGGAGAATACCAACTCTAAGATGAAGTCAAACTTCAATTACAACTGACAATCATAGCCTCTACCTACACCTGCAGCACGAATGTAGCGTCCCCAAGTGAAGGGACGTCAGTACGAATAACGTGTACTGG
Organism: Solanum appendiculatum; assembly: GCA_018342035.1. Taxonomy (NCBI): domain Eukaryota; kingdom Viridiplantae; phylum Streptophyta; class Magnoliopsida; order Solanales; family Solanaceae; genus Solanum; species Solanum appendiculatum. Next base: position 64,007 of record JAGDQO010000267.1, on the reverse strand, counting down.
TATGTAAGGCTGAAAGATGTAATCATAAGTATATCAAAAATAGTGAACTACAGTTAGGGATAGAAACAACCTGAGACTCCGGAAGCTGAGATCTGATAATGACTTAACATTTATCAATGAATGCAACCAAGTAAGCACATACACAAATCATACTGCTTTAATGGTGAACTGTATGATAATCTTGTCATAGAAGTGACCCTGCCCAGCCGAGTTGGTCATCTCGATGGTGTAATGACTGAGTAAGAATCTGCCCATCAGACATGCCAGTCATGGTGGTGTACTGACTGGGTTATCTGCCCACCCAACATGCCTACCGTGGTGGTGTTGTGACCGGGTTATCTGCCCACCCGACATGCCTGTCGTGGTGGTGTGTTGAACTATAGTTGCAACTATTACTAAATCTGCCTATAGATATTACCCCATCGGTAGTGTAACATAAATTCATAATCAGTATCATCTACTGCGCTGGTCGGGCTCATATCAAGAAATTCAAATAAATATAGCACATACACAAGCTGTCTCTAAGACTATGAACTCAATAGGCCCCTTCAAGACATGAAAACTGCAACTATGTACATGTAACATATCAAGCTTTCAAATAGCATATAGGTACGCCTATTGAATACTTAAACAACCATTAGAAGATTTACATATCATGAGGATCTAGTAGGCTTATGAATGAGGTACCTAAAGATATTCTTTCACCTTAGCATATAGCTTGAAAAAGAACATGTATATTTCTATATCTATATAACCCACTAACCTTTAGGGTCTGCAAACCCATATATATTTCTTGCCCACAAGGTGCTTCCTTTACCCATGCCGATAATTATACAATCGGACTTCCGTTATTAACTTATCATGTCGACAAGCACAAATAGTTCTCAATTCTTTGCCTTAATCATGTGGGGACATGGAACTCATATACACAACTACTTCTTAATGAAAACACAAACAAGACCGGTTCATAGTGCCTATGTTAAGGGGCCTCCCAACTTAATTTAAAACTATGACAACAATTATATATATATTACCATACGTGTCCAATACATTTATCTTAAACATTTCTATAGATTCCACCGTGCCTTTACAACATTCTAACAGAACCATACCATACCTCAATATTAGTAAAAACATAGGAGTGCTTGTCCCATCAACGAGGTTGATTTGTGCTTTAAAAAGGAGGAAAGGGGCACCCTTACATACCTTGAATTGAGTTCTTTAGCGTACTACAGCGGCTGAATTATCCCTTGCTCCTTCAATATAGAACAACAGCCAATGAAAATTCAACCTTAGGCAGTTACACCACACATCCAAGTTGGCTCGTTAATTCAATAAACACATGGTGGGCGTAAACTCAAGAGAAATTCAAATCGATCGGTGTTCATTGTATTCAACTCCTCATATTACTAACAGCAACACATTACATTTAAATGTATCCAAAACATTAATCAGAAGCTACAAGACCACTCCAAAGATTCGCTTCTTACCAAAAACATCAATTAACGTAGGTGAAACATGGACTCACGGCTTCCTATTGCCTTCTCATGAGTTTTACCCGTAAAATATAGCTAGAATATGAAGAACATCACATATATGAGAGAAGGGAAAATGGTCATACCTTAACTGAAGAAACTACAGTCACTAAAGTTCACATTAAGCAAGGATAAAAGTTGTCCTTTAATCCCAAGAGAGACTTGTATGAACTCTAGGCTTGGTTGAAGCACCAGACTTGATTCTTGGTTGATTTCTCAATTTGGTTTTTAGGGGAGTGGATGGCTTGAAGAACCAGCAAAGAGGAGTTCCAATAATAACTTAGGATATTTATCTAATGAATTACACTATAATATATTAGTTTAAAATGTATAGACCGACTTAACATGTGCAGGTCACGTGTCCAGCGTGGCCAATTTCGGCTTCTGCGCAGTCCATAGTAAAACACACATATCTTTTTACTCCGTAGTCATATTGCTGAGAGGTTTTGTTCATTGGAAAATAGACTCAAATATATTTAATTTGGTATATTATAGGACCTCTAATTCAATATTTACTAAGATATATGCTTGTACCAAGTCAAGTCATAGACAAGATTACAAGAAATAATCCGTCTCAATGAGACCTTCAATTTGTATTGTTGTTCCTAGGCTTCCTTTGGTCTCCAGACATGGTATAATACTTTTATTGATGCACTATAAGTAATAGTCAGTATGATCATCCATTTAAAATCTTATTCCACCAACAAATACTCAACAAACAGCGTAAGGTGAAAAAATAATTTTTGACGCGTATGTCTTAGTTTTGTGAGTTAATCGCCTTAAAATATATGGGGTGTTACAATATCTTACCATATAATGCCTCTAATGGGGCCATCTGAATACTTGAATGGGAGATATTATTATATGTGAACTCCGCCAAAGCCAAAGACTGATCCCATTGACCATCAAAATCAATAACACACCCCTGCAGCATATCCTCCAAAACCTGAATAGTCCTCTCTGACTGACCATCGATCTGAGGGTGAAAACTTTTACTAAGGTCAACCTGAGTACCCAAATCTCTCTGAATAGACCTCCAAAAATGAGAAGTGAACTAAGTACTACGATCTGAGATAATGGAAACCAGAACCCTATGAAAATGGACAATCTCTCTAAGGTAAATCTGTGCCAACCTCTCTGAGTTGTAGGTAGTCTGAACCGGAAGGAAGTGTGCCAACTTGGTCAGTCAATCCAAGATGACCCAGACAGAATCAAAACCCCGAAGAGTACACAGTAAGCCTACCATGAAGTTCATGGCTATGCGCTCCTACTTCTACTCTGAAATAGATAGCCGTTGGGTCAAACCATCTGGCCTCTGGTGCTCATACTTTACCTACTGACAGTTCAAGCACTCAGCCACGAATGTTGCAATGTCCCTCTTCATCCCACGCCACCAATAATGTTGCCTCATATCACGATATATCTTCGCATCACCGGGATGAATGGAATATCTGGAACAATGGGATTCCTAAAGAATCAGCTCAATCAACTCACCAACTCTAGGGACTTTAATACAACCCTAAATCCTCAAGATGCCCTCCTGATCTAAGGTCATCTTCCTAGTCTTACCTCTAAGAACCTTGTCCCAAATAACCCTTAACCTCAGATCCTCAAACTGTTGTGCTCGAATCTACTCCATCAAAGAAGATCTAACCTCTACACATGCAAGTACTCTGTCCGGCTCAGAAATATCAAACCTAACCATCTGATTCGCTAAGGACTGAATGTCTGAAGCCATAGGTCACTCCTCCATAACTAAGAAAGCCAAACTCCTCATGCTCACTTCTCTTTGGCTTAAGGCGTCTGCTACCACATTAGACTTGTCCGGGTGATAAAGGATGGAAATATCATAGTCCTTCAGCAATTACAAACTCCTGCGCTGCCTCAAATTAAGATCCCTCTGGCTGGATATGTACTGAACACTATGGTGATCAGTGAATACCTCACAGTGAACTCCATACAAGTGGTGCCTCCAAATCATCAACACAAAGATTACCACTGCCAACTTCAAGTCATGAGTAGGGTAGTACTTCTCGTGAAGCTTCAGCTCTCTGGAAGCATAAGCAATAACTCTACCCCGCTGCATAAAAAAAAAGCTAGGACAACATCGGAAGCATCACAGTAGACCATAAACCCATGGCCATCCACAGGAAGAGTCAGAATGGGTGTTGAAGTCAATAAATCCTTGAGCTTCAAGAAGCTCACCTCACACTTATTAGACCACTGGAGGGGGTCATTCTTCTTAGTAAATCTATTAAATGGAGCTGTGATAGTAGAAAATCCCTCTACGAACCGCCTGTAGTAGCCGCTAGCCGAATGAAACTACGAACCTCAGTAGGAGAAGTAGGTCTAGACAAACCAAGAATTGCATCAATCTTTGCCGGATCCACCATAATCCCATCCTTAGACACTACGTGCCCCAAGAATGCTACAGACTTGAGACAAAACTCACACTTAGTGAATTTGACATATAACCACTGATCCTATAAAGTCTGGAGTACAATCCTGAAATGTTGTTCATGCTGCTCCCTACTACTAGAGTAGACCAAGATGTCATCAATGAACACAATCACAAAGGAGTCCAATAGGGCCTGAACGCACGGATTATTAAATCCATGAATGTTGTTGGGGCATTAGCCAACCCAAAAGATATGACTAAAAACTCGTAGTGGCCATATCGAGTCCTAAAAGCAGTCTTAGGGATGTTTAAAGCCCTAATCCTCAACTGATGGTAGCCCGATCTCAAGTCTATCTTAGAGAATATTGCTGCACCCTGAAGCTGGTCAAATAAATCATCAAACTGAGGCATATGATACATGTTCTTGACGGTCACCTTATTCAGCTATTTGTAGTCAATACACATACGCAAGGTACCATCCTTCTTTTTCACGAACACAACAGGAGCATCCCCAGGAGATACACTCGATCTAATAATTCCCTTACCCAAGAGATTCTGGATCTTTTCCTTAAGATCCTCTAACTCGGTTGGAGCTATCCAATATGGCAGAATAGAAACTGGCTGCATATCAAGCTCAATATCAATCCCAAAATCAATGTCATGATCAGGAGTAAGACTAGGTAGATTGGTAGAAAATACATCAGCAAACTCCCTAACCACAGGAACTAACTCAAAAGGAGGACTATCGACACTAGTATCACGAACATAGGAAGGATAAGTTAGATACCCTTTCCCTACCAACTTCCACACCGTCAGAAATAAGATGACACCTCTCGGCAAATGACTATCAGAACTGGCCCATACAAGAGGAAGAATACCAGGCATGCACACAGTAATAGTCTTTGAGAAGCAATCCAAGACCGCATGGTGGGGAGACAACCAATTCATGCCTAGGATCACGTCAAAATCTTCCATGTCCAACACAATAAGGTCTACCCAAGTATCATACCCCAAGATGGTCACTACACAAGCTCTATAAACTCGATCCACTACTAAAGAATTACCTACTCGGGTAGCTACATGCATAGGCACAAACATCAGCTCACAAGATAACTCTAATCGTGTAGCATAATAGGAAAACACATATGAAAATGTAGATCCTCGATCAAATAAAGTATAAGCAAGCTAATGGGAGATAGAGATTGTACCTGTGATAATAACATCTTAAGTCTCCACCTCTAGCCTCTTGGAAAAAGCATACATATGGCAGCGTCCACTTCGACCACCCGATATGCCTGCCTGAGGACCACCTCTAGTACCATGGGGACCACACCTAATACCCTGAATTGGAGCCTTGGGACCTGAACCTGCTGACCCTACAGACCCGACTGACCCTGCCTCATGTGATGAGTGATCGTAGGGCACTCTCAGGAAAAGTGACCCATTACACCACAATCGTAGCAACCTCTACCAGTACTGCCCCTCTGAGATGACTTGGCTGAACTTGAGTAGCCACCATAGCTTGAATACCCTAAATGTGCATCTCTAGAAGTATGAACCGGTGTCTGAATCAACTGATCTCTAGCACTTGCAGTACTACAATTTGTAATCTAAAGGGCTGCTTGAAACGGCCTTCTAGGCTAAAACTTCCATGGATAACCCCTGCTTGGAAACCCTCTACCACAGGACTGAGACCCACTAAAACCACCCTGTTGATGGGGCCTTTTGTGGCTGCCTCCATAAGCCTCAAGACAGATCCCCTCAATGGTGTGCACATGGTCAACTATCTGAAGAAAAGAGCAATCTGATGCCACCATCTGCTTTATAGCCATCCGCAAAGGAAATGAGATTGCTCGAACAAACCTACACACCCTCTCGTGCTCTGTCGACATTAGCATAGCCGCATGTCTAGCCAACTCATGGAGTTGTGCCTCATACTCTGCAACTGCCAGTGATCCCTGAGTCAAGTCTCTAAACTCATCTCGCAATCGCTTTCTCAGTCTATGAGGTACATACTTCTCCAAGAAATCCTCAAAAATTTGAGTCCAAGTCATCAAAGGTGACACGGCTGGCCTACACTCGAAATAAGATCTCCACCACTGCTTTGCCAACCCATCAAGCTAGAAGGCTATATAATAACCTCTGTGAGACTCCACTAGTCCGAGGTTATGAAACCTCTTCTGAAAACTGACTAGAAACTAATGGGCATCCTCACCCGCAGCACCAGAGAACCTGGGAGGACCCAATCTGATAAACCATCCCAACACCTTCTGCTCCTCAAAAGACATAGCTGGCCTGAGGGCCATAGGTGGAGCAAAAGTTCGAACTGGCTGAACCACTAAAGGAGGGGCCGTAGCAGCATGATGTGCCGGTGGGGTATGCATACCTTGTGTCCCTACTGGGGCTGAAGTCTGTGCCTCATCTATGATCTGGGGTCCAACTGAAGTGCTAGGCATAATACCCACTTGCGACATACCCTCCATGAAGCTCAAAATCCTAGCCAAAGTATCTGGAGCACTGGTGTGGCCACGAACCCTAGTGGAGGCTAGGCTAGTCCCTTGCCAACCGATTGATATTGGACATTCTTAACCTCTGTCTCAGGCTCTGGTGCTAGCGCCTACTCCTGGTCTCGAGCTAGTAGTATAGCTTGTGCCCTCTCTCGATCCCTAGGTCGGCCTCAACCTCTACCCCTAGCTGGGGCTCCGCCTGGAGGTGCAGGAGGCTCTTGCCCACCTGCAGTTGACCTCATCCAAGCCATCTGAGAAATAATGAAACTTCCTGAGTTTAGACACTGGTACAACTATCAACACACAATAAGAATAAGAAACAATGAAATATTCCTAATAATGCCCTATAGCCTCTCAAAGATTGGATACAGACATCATCGTACCGATCTGCAAGACTCTACTAGGCCCTTGCTCCTGTACGGGTGAAACAAGTGAACCTAGAGCTCTGATACCACATTGTCACGACCCAAAAATAGAGCCATGATTGCATCCACTATAACCCTCCGAGTGGACAAGCCTAAACCCAAAATAGAACTCGAGAGACAACAATATAATAATAATAAATTAAAAAGCAGAAAAGAGAAATAGAAATAAAGGAATGGATCATATCATAAATTTGTACTACGATATAAATTATACAAAAGAGGCCCAAAAGAGACAAAGAAGAAAAACTAACATAATAATCTATCCCCAGACCTGGTCACCTATAAATACAAAAGACCTGACTTATCCAAAAGACAAAAATATTAGTCAGTGCAAAAGAGGTAAAGTAGCAAGTCGTTAGATGCTAGGAGCTCACCACGATCCCTGTCTATGATGGCCGAGAAAGATCCAATGCTCACTGAGGGTGGCTCAAACTGGGAGTTGCACAAAAAGGATGTAGACGTGCAATATGAGCACCAAAACACAGGGTACTCAGTAGGCATTATAGGCCGACCGAGCTCAGAAAGATCAAATGTAAATAAATAGCATGATTAATCTAACAAAGCAAGGAAAATCTAAACAAGCTAACATAAAATAGAAGGCAAGGGAATAATACCAAGGACACAACCACAAGTTAGGCACGAATCATAGAAACACTTAAAATACACAATGGCAAACTCACACAATGATACAGTACCAACAACAAGTAAGGAACTCATAAGCCTGGAAGAAACATCAAGCCGCTTGGAATGATACCTCAAGATTAACCGAAAGCCACTAACCCGAATAGATGTATCCACAGGCCGCCCGGGAAGGTAAGTCGAGCTTATCGATAATATAAGTCCAAAATACAATCTGTAACCTGGCCTAAACCAATGAGCCACCTGGAATAGTACATCAGGCTCATCAGAGTAAAAGCAACTGAAGTATTTCAATAATTCAAGTAATAGAGGCTTTTTATCACTTTTAAGCCAAAATGGGTCTGAAGGCTTTCAACTTACTAAAGGCAACTTTTTCCTTTTTAAAACCAAGTTATTTCCATCAAAGATCCATCAAAAAGTACAACCCTCCCTGACATAATCCCAACTAGGTCAATTCATGCTTACAAAAAATAGGGAAGAATACTTGTCACACCACAAGAGTACTAACTTGGAACTCCGGCTTCCAGCTCACGGCCTCAGGCCCAATAATTTAATAATAGAGAAAGCAATTAAAAATCAAGAATTGATCAAGGCACACAAAAAATAGCCAAAACACACAACTATCCTATGTTTCACACCACCTACGAGCAATTCTAAGGATACTAGTCAACAAGCATAAGGGCAAACTAAACTAAGGCTTCCGACTATAACTACCTAAAGAATCAAACAATGGCCATAAATCAACTAAGGATCAAAACCTAAGCTAATCCTAAAGTTCAACCAAATCATATGATACTACTCATTTATAATCAATCTAAAAGAGCCAAGTCTAGAAAATGGAGACCATAGCCTACCTCAAGGCAGAAAATTGCACACGAGCAACTACTTGGGCGCTTTGCTCTTCCGAAGAGCCTTAGAGCGATGGCAACCTAACAACAATACCAAGGGAACACAGAAACAATCACTAGCCAGCAATAATCAACAAAGAAAAGAAAAAAAAACAAGAAAACCCCAAAAGGAGATAGTGGGACCCCCGCACGGGGTCACAAAATTGACTCTGTCACAAGGTCCCAACCTACTCAAGGAACTTGTGCCCCGAAAATGGGCAAAATTCGAGTTTTCATCAAGCCAAACCAAGCCCTCCAATAAATTTAGCTCAATGGTTCAAAATAGATGAATAAAGAGAAATTTGCGGGAATTACCAAGAGGAACAGAAGATTCAACCTCCCTGGATCGATCCCAAGAACTTTTCGGACACGCTCCACAAGAATCACCCAAAATAGACAAGAATTGCTCCCAAAAACCAAGTTGGAAATGGGGTTTTTGTTGCTTTCCCATCTTTCAAAAGACACTACTAGGCATTAAATTTCCTATCGCGATCGCGAAGCTTAGCAAAACTGACCCTTCGCAAACACGGTGCAAGGCCTGCAAATGTAAAGGCATGGGCAATCAACCCTTAGTGATCACAACTAAAGGCCTGCGAAGGCTAAGGGAAGTTGGTCATCGTGAACGCGACCAAGGGCCCGCGATCACGATGAAAGAATCAATGTTGCACCAGCAGCCCTGCATCAACGAATATCTCTAAGGCACAAAATCCTCCGTTGGGGGTCTGAAACTCTTCGGTATCCCATCCGCGAAAACCAAGTATGCTACTTGATTGGAAACGATATTCTGGACTCAACGAAATTGACCAAACAACTAAAGGAGGTCATCTCGTCAAAATGTTGACCAAAGTCAACACTTTCAAAGAATTAACAATCAAAGCGCTAAATGCCACAAAGTCATCTCAAAAGTCTCAAAAACGAAACTAAAGGTCGTTCTAGTCCAAACTCAGCATTTTGGATCTAACTACACTGATGTAATTTGATTCCGAGTGCATTTACCAAGAAAGTTGACCAAAATCAAACCTTAAGAAAAACTTAAAGGCTAAAATGCCTAATCGCTCCAACTACAAATGACAGCCTAGAAACATGAACTGATCATCACACTAGACAAAAATAACCCTTCTAGAGCTGATGGAACTTACAAAATTCTGATCTGACATTAAATTTTTTTGATGTTAACTAAAGTCAATTCTTAAAGCTTAAGGACACCAAAAACTGAAAAGCTCACACTAAACTCAACTGACTACCTCGAGAAACATGTCACTTATCCCAGCGAAAGATAAAAGCTATAAGGATGCTACGGGAAGGGCAAAAGAGCAAAAACATGCAAAAATTTATAAATGACCCCGAGGGTCATTACATGAACACTACGAAAAACTTGGCCTTTGCTTTACCAATCCCACCTTCGCTAAAGTGGAGGTCACTAAAGTGAAAGGCCTATCGCAAAAGCAAAGGTTACATAACACAAGCAATGGAAAATCAGCCAACACTCAAAACATCATAGGGACCCTTGGAATTCGTTTGAAACCCCGTAAACACAAACCAGATATGCAAATTGATTATACTCAATTGTCTGGACTCAATGAAATCGTAAAAATATGAGTCAGAGGTATCTTCGACCCGACATTCGTGGAAACCACAAAAAACTAACACAATACCTAAAAAAGTCAAAACAATCTCAGGACCTCTCAAAATTTGACCAAGACCACTACTAGGCCAGAAATCATTCTCCGAATCTAACGAAACTCTCAGAATTCTTATCCGAGCATCCGAAATCCGAAAGACAGAAAAAATCACTTTTTGGCAACTTAAGTCTTTCAAACTTAAAACTTGCCAAAATCTTAACTTGTTACTTAATATCTGGAACAGACTTCAAAAACTAAATTAAGAATAACTTGGGGCCAAAAGTCGAGATGGATAAAATGGTAAATTTCACAGAAATACACAAAATGACGAACCAGGTCATTACAAATCTACTTGTTTATAGCTTTACATAGATATATTATATTTGTAAATCAGATTAAAAATGAATGAGATATGATTTTTTAAAGTTGAGCTGAAAAGTTTTGAAAAAGAAAAACAAACTAACTTCGGTATTTCAAATTCTGTGAGTTGTTCGTTATAAACTTTAGTTTCAAACTTATATTTTCATGATTTACTCATTTATAGCTTTTCGTGGATATATTATATGTGTAAAACATATTAAAACAAATGAGATATGATTTTTTTATAAGTTAGCAGATTTTTGACTTTTTTCCAGAAAAACTATTGTTGTTTTTCTGCATTTTGGGAATTACTTGTTCAATACTTCGGCTTGAAACTTGTGTTATCATGATCTATTCATTTATACCTTTATGTGAATTTGTCATACGTGTATATCGAATTAAAAATGAATGAGTTGTGATAAATTAAATTGGTCTTGATAAATTCATTTAGTCCTTATGTTACTTCAATTTTTTTTATCGTCTTCTACAAATTATAGTGACATATGTTGTCACATTGAATGGTCCAACCATTCTTATTGTTGGCTTGTTCCTTCAGACATGGCTGAACAGGATCAAACTTGAATTACTCCAAGTGAGAGTTCTTGAAGTCGAGCAAAGGGACAATATAGAAGAGCATGTCGCTGTAGGACCTATTTTCGTGGTCATGAAATTATATGAAATTGTGCTCCAAGGGCGACAGATAACCCATGAAGGAATCAAAGGGTTATTCGAAAGAAAAGAGAGAAGAACTTTAAAGAGTTTGAGTTTTGGAAGATGTCCTCTAATATTTCAGCTCATGATTTTATTCACCTTTTTGAATTAAAATGGGCTGAACTGGCTGATTATGTTGAAATTTCATATTTAAAAGCCTTAGCTTATTTAATAAATGCTCTCTGTGAAACTTGGAGTGGTAGATTAATTGATGTTTATCATGATGTTTGGTCTAGTCAGCCTTTTAGAGTGTATATTTGTTGTCTTGAAGACATGTGGGGAGATTTTATTCTTTAAATGACTTGTAATTTGTTATTGTTAATTTATTTTTCTGTATATGAATTATGTAGTTTGCTTTTCCTTAATTTAAATTATTAGAATTTAAAATCCTTGTTAATATAGTCTTCAATATATTAGTATACACATTAAGAAATTATTTTCGAATTTTTGTTAAATATTTAGTTTGTAAATGATGATTGGATGCTTACGTCTTTTTGATTTTACACTAAATATAAAATCTTTATGAGATTTGATTTTCTTGAATGTGTATGTCATATGCATAATTGATTAGAAATTCTTGCCTATTTGTGTCTCAAATACAGACATGGCATCAAAAAACATTAATGTTGACTTAAACAAAGGTGAAAAACTGAATTACGATAATTACGACATTTGGAGTCGTAAAATATGGTATGTATTGGAAGAGAAAAAATATTTCAAAGGTATAAATTATATTTTGAATCAACTAGAGAAGGGAAACATTGTACAGCTCAGAAGAGACCTTGAAGCTTATAAGGCTTGGAAAAAGGCTAAATTTACTACACATGGAATAATAGTTAGTTCTGTGGTTGATGACTTCATACATGAATGTGAGAAATTTCCTACTGCTCATCCTATGTGGGCACATCTGTGAGGAATATATGGGGGTACATCTGTCATCCGCCTTCGACAGTTGACTATCAAATTTGACACTTACAAGAAGCATCAGGATAAAAATGTCAAACAACATCTTAGGGTGATGTCAAACATTATATATCAACTCAAGAATGCTGGCCATGTTCTTTTAGACGAGCAATAAGCTTAGGCAGTCATTCTGTCTTTTCCCAATAATTGGGAACATTTGAAGGTTAACTTGACCCATAATGAATGTATCAAAACTTTTTCTGATGTTGTCTGCCATGTTGAACTTGAAGATGAGCAGCTTGGTGCTGCTAAAGCTTCTTCTAATTCCTTTGTGGTAGAATCAAGTGGTACAAAGTCTTAAGCTTCAAGCGCAAGAAGAATTGGAAAATGAATGGGAAAGACAAAGAGACCTGAGAAGAACCCTCTAAGAAAAAGAAGAAGCGAAATTTCAAGAAAGGAAAATGGTTATTAAAGAAGAGAGACAAGAAAAAAATGAAGTGCTATAATTTCCAAATGCTAGGGAATTTTGCTCGTGACTGTATGGAGCCTAAAAAGGTAGCATTTCTAAACGCATCTCTAAGTGCTACATATGTTTCTAGCACTTCTTTACTAACAAAATCTTATCCTATATGGATTGTAGACTCAAGATCCACCGACCACGTAAGTCGAGATCGAGAAGTGTTTGTGGAGTTTCATCTAGACCAAGGTTGATATACCAGGAAATAATGCTAAACTGGAAGTCAAATGGATAGGCACTTGCAAAGTGGACTTACGAGGTGGACATTCTTTTATGTTGCATGACGGCGTATATGCTCCAGAGATTGGACGAAACATAGCATATGTGTCTACTCTTTTAGACGTTGGTTTTGATTTATTTTTTGGTCGTAATCGTGTTAGAATAACTCTAGATAATATTTTATATGATTTTGGACTTTGTTATGATTGTTTTATCATTTTAGATTGTAATCATTTAACTTATGACTATTATGTTAACCGTTGTGTAAACACATGTTATTCAAGTAACAATGATGTTGATGTTATTACATGGCATGCAAGATTAGGTCACATAGGGAAAGATCGAATGAATAGGTTGGCAAAGTAAGGACATTAAGGTTCTTTCTCCAAAATTGATATGCCAACTTGTGAAAACTATCTTCCTGGAAAGATTACACGTAAACCATTTCAGAAGGCTAAAAGAGTTGAGTTTCCACTTCAATTAATTTATTCTGATATTTGTGGTCCAATAAATGTGAGGGCAAGGTATGGTTCTACATACTTCATTACATTTTTTGATAATTTCACGCGCTTTGGTTAGTCAATTTGGTTTCTCATAAATCTGAAGTACTTGAGTCCTTTAAAATATATGTGAATGAAGTTGAAAATCAATTAGATAAAATTATAAAGGCTTTAAGAACTGATAGAAGACGTGAATATTTGTCAAAACAATTTGAAGAATTGTGTACTGAAAAGGGCTAAATCAGACAGTTAACTACTCCTTCCACGCCTCAACAAAATGGTGTAGCCGAAAGAAGGAATAGAACAATATTGGACATAACTAGAACAATGATGGCGCTGACAAATTTGTCTATTTCTTTCTGGGGAAATGCATTATTGAATGCAGCCTACATATTGAATAAACTTCCTTCTAAATCAGTATCTTCCACTCCTTATGAACTTTTGACTAGTAAAAAACAAACTTGGATGATCTAGGACCTTACGGTTATGTTGCATATATTAAAGCTTGTTTTGGTGAGTTTGGTAAACTAAGTCCAAAAGGAAAGAAACGTATCACTATAAGGTACTCTGAACACACCAAAGGGTATGTGTTCATTGAAGAATTAGAGGATGGAAGTATTACCGAAATTATATCACGAGATGTCAGATTTTTAGAAGGTGATTTTTCCAAAAAGTATGAAATAGATGAAGGTGAGCCTCACTATGAAATGTTTAATTCAGAAGATCAAGTAATGTCAGCAGGCATACTTAATAAATCAATGGATCAAGAAATGATTACTGGTCAAAGTGGGAGTTTTGAATTCCAAAATCCTTTAGAGGAATCTGAACATCAATTACATAAAAGTACAAGAAAAGGTATACCTAAACGATCTTATGAGATTCCTATTATGAGTTGCCTTGGGTTCATTCTAATAAAAATTCACTAAACTCCAGAGGAGCGCCTACATATCCCCTATTAAACGGGAATCAGGTCTGACGTAGTTCCAAATTTAAAAGTAAAGAGTATGAATCAAACTTGGATGTAGTATCTCTTCACAGCATCTGAGTTGATAGCTCTGGGCCAGACTTTACCATCCATTTCTTCAAGTATGAGTGCTTCGCCTGTCAAAACCTGAAAGACTATGTATGGACCTTTCCAGTTCGTTGAGAATTTACCCTTTGCCTCATATTAATTTGGAAAGATCCACTTCAAAACTAGATGCCCAGGTGAGAAATGTCTTAGTGTGACCTTCTTGTTGAAAGCTCTGGCCATTCTATTCTGATAGAGTTGAGCATGACAAATTGCATTAGTCCTTCTTCCTTCAATTAATACTAGGTTCTAAAATCGGTTTTGTACCCATTTAGCATCACTCAGCTCTACTTCTTGAATGATCCTTAAAGATGGTCTTTCCACTTTAGCAGGTATCACCGCTTCATTACCATATACCAGAAAATAAGGCGTAACCCAGTAGAATTTCTAATGGTAGTATGATACCCCCTAACAAAGCAAATGGTAACTTTTCATGCCAATGCTTGTAATTATCAATCATTTTTTCATAGTATCCTCTTGATGTTCTTGTTTGCAGCCTCAACTACTCCATTCATCTGTGGCCAATACGCTAAAGAATTTCGATGATTGATTTTGAAATTTTCACACAATGCTTTCATCAAATCACTGTTTAAGTTGGTTTCATTATCTGTAATAATTGACTCAGGGATTCCCGAACCGACAAATGATGTGATATTTTTACAAAATCATCTATGACCTTCTTCATAAAAAATTTGTGAGAGGTGGCTTCAACCCATTTAGTAAAGTAGTCGATTGCTACAAGAATGAATCTGTGACCATTAGATGTCTCTTGTTTAATTGGACCAATATGAATGGCAAAGCTGAACTAGTAACATGGAGTTCATTGGGAGGAACTCCAATCATATCTGCATGAGTCTTGCATTGATTACATTTTTGGACGTAACAAATACAGTCTGTCTCCATGGTCAACCAGAAATATCAAGATCTCAGAATCTTCTTTGCCAGAGTAAAACCATTAATGTGAGGACCACATGTTCCCACATGTACCTCTTCAACCAACCTAGATGCTTCTCTAGCATCGACGCACCTTAGAAAACCCAAATCGGGAGTTCTCCTATACAAGACTTCTCCACTTAAAAAGAATTGATTTGCTAACCTCTGAATTGTGAATTTTTGTACAGTTGTTGCACACTTTGGATATCAATCATTCTTCAAGTACCCTTGGATATCATTGTACCAATGCTTTCCGTCAGGCTCTTCCTCAACATGAAAGTAGTATGCTAGTTGCTCATAAATAGGAATGTGAATGGGATCAATGTAATTATGATCAGGATGTTGAATCATATTGGATAAAGTGTCTAAAGCACCTGCGCACTCATTTTGAATTCTTGGAACATGCTTGAATTCCACTTTGATGAATCCCTTGCACAATCTATGCACACATTCCACATATGATGGTCGCTTTTGCTTCTTGGTAACCCACTGACCTCGTATATGATGAATCAATAAATTCAAATCCCCAATTACCAACATCCTTGGACATCCAAATAAATTTCCCATCGGAGTCCCAAAATGGAAGCTTCATATTCAGATATGTTATTAGAGCAAAGAAATCTGAGTTTCGCTGATACAGGATAGTGCTGACCAGTTGGCGAGATCAAAACAACTCTGATGCAAGACCCATTTAAATTCTTAGCCCTAACAAAGAACATCCTCCAATCATCCTACTCTTCGGAGATGTCTTCCCCCACAAAAGCTATTTCTTCATCAGGAAAGTAAGTCTTCAAAGGTCTATACTCCTCTTTTACAAGGTTTTCAACCAAATGATCTGTCAATGCTTGTGCCTTCACTTCTTTTTTGTGTGAAATATACTATGTCAAACTCACTCAATAGTATCTGCCATTTAGCCATTTTACGTGTAGGCATGGGCTTTTGAAAAATGTTTTTTCAAAGAACCATCTTTGAGATCAAATAAGTCGTATGTGAAGAGAGGTAGTGTCGCAGCTTCTAAGCAGCCCATATCAAAGCACTACAAGTACATTCCAACAAAGAATATCGAGTCTCATATGATGTGAACTTCTTGCTCATGTCGTAGATCGCCTGCTCTTTCCTTCCCGTTTCATCATGCTGCCCAGGATGCAACTAAAGGTATTGTCCAGTACTGATAAGTACAAAAGCAATGGCCTACCAGATTCAGGCGGAACTAATACATGAGGATTTGACAAATAGTTTTTTATCTTATCAAAAGGCTGTTGACATTTTTCTGTCCACTTCACAGCGGCATCTTTCTTTAGCAGCTTGAAAATTGGCTCACAGATGACAGTAGACTTAGCTATGAAACGACTAATATAGTTAAGTTGTCCCAAGAAACTCATGACCTCTTTCTTGCTCTTCAACAGATGAAGATCACCGATAGCTTTGTTTTTTGATGGATCTAACTCTATACATCGACGGCTGACAATGAAACCTAGTAGCTTTCACGCAGGAACAACAAAGATAAATTTCACAAGATTCAACTTTAAACTATACTTGTGCAGTCTAGCAAATTAACTTTCGAAGATCATCTAGATAATTTGAGCCCTTCTTTGATTTGATGATGACATCGTCCACATAAACTTCAATTTCCTTGTGGATCATGTCGGGAAACAAAGTGGTCATCACTCTCATGTATATAGCCCCAACATATTTTAACCCAAAAGGCATCACCTTGTAGTTGTAGACACCCAAGGTGTGATGAAAGTAGTTTTCTCTGCATCATCTTTGTGCATCTCGATTTGATGATAACCAGCAAAGAAATCCACGAATGATTGTGCTTCGTGCTTGGCACAGTTGTCAATCAAGGTGTGTATATTCGGAAATGGAAAATTATCTTTGGGGCTGGGCTTGTTAAGATCTCGATAATCCACATACACTCTGACCTTCCCATCTTTTTTTGGCACTGGATTGACATTGCATAGCCAAGTTGGAAGGATCCCAGCCTCCAATTGCTTTGTTATTTCTTCCTTGATTTTTTGACTCAACTCAAGTTTGTATTTTCTAAGCTTCTGCTTCACGGGAGGACAAGATGGATCAGTGGGCAATCGATGGGCTACTATCAAAGTTCTTAATCCTGCCATGTCTGCATAAGACCAAGTAAAAATAACCTTGTTCTCTATTAAACACTCAATGTGCTCCTTTTTTCATTTTCCATCATATGGAAATTTATACGGGATTCCTATGCTACTTCTGAATCTTCTAAATTCACCATTTCTGTTTTCACTAGGTTTGCATTTGACTTTTCCTCAAATTCCTCAATTTTTCTAATAAACTCTTCAGGAACCTCACTTCTTCGACCTCTTCTAAGTCATTCATGTTAAGCTGTGCAGTCTCATTATGTGCCACAACTTCAAATTCAACATTTTTATAAGTAATTTTGCTGAAAGAAAAATGTCACGACCCGAGCCTACACCCTGGACGTAGCCGGCACTCGAGAACCATTGCTGGTCCCTAAGAGAAACCTCATCCTAGCTGACTACAAGTGGAAGACTAACTCAAGTATACACAACCATCAAAACTAAAGAAAAGTTTAATACAACTTACTGAATCTCAAAACTATCTGAAAATACCGAGTATGGAACTTAAAGTTTTAGGTAAAACATTTGTAACTGAAAGACTCTTCAAAACTGTCTATCTATGAAGCCTCTACTATACAAAGATGAGTGTACGGACAAGACCCATGACTCCTTAAGAGATCTACTACTAAAAACTTATAAAACTGGAGTCCTCCAGAACCAAGGAAGCCTTACTCAAAAGCTGACAAATGGATAAAGTGATCTCAACAGAACTCCTGTTGAGGATCCTAAGTACCTGTATCTGCATCATAAAGTCATAAAGATGAAGGTTGAATGACATCAGTACATTGAATTTATGTGTACGTAATTTAGCTGAATAACAAATAACTGAACTGAAACTCTGACAGTAACTCAACTGAAATATAATATAAATCAAGACGAGAAAATCCTTTAAACTCTTCCTAAAAGAATGCAATAAGGGCATATACTGAACTGACCGGGCTGAAAGGAATACTCGACTCAACTCAACTTAACTTGACTCAACTTAATGTAAAGCATTAAAGGAATGAAATCATTTAACTTTACAAAATTACTTACTCATCTCTTAACTCAACATAAGAAGTGTTATATGAAAATATACTTGAACTTTATTGGGAGATTCTCTAACCGACAACCATCACTGTGAGCTAAGTGATGATACATCATCTTGTCCACGCTGCCAGAACTGTCCTATATCATGCCGGGATATAGAACCTCTCAACAAAGTGGATCCACTAAGCTATAAGGATTCATCTAAAAGGTATGATCCTGAACCCATGTTGGTAAGACATGGTTTATAGGGGCTGTGAATTGTCTAAACTCTCCCCCATATCGGTGCTTAATACTACTCCAAATGATATATATATATATATATATATACTGCTGCACCAATGTATAAAAACATTACTTTTTCTCTGGTTTGAGGTAATTTCTCAAACTATCCTCTTAAAAGAGGTAAATGCTTTGAAGTATCTGAGTACTCATAACTCATTTAGAAAGCAAAGTTTCTCTGTTCTAAATTTAAAACTGTTATCTCAGGGAATTACTTAGTTCCCTATACTTTTCTTGAAACACATCTTTTACTTTTTCTCAAAATCAATTTTAAAGACAAAACATTTTTTTTCTAAAATTTTTCTTAAACTTCTCTTTACTTTCTCAATAATAGCTCTTGACACTTCTCTTAAACTCACTTTAGTTTTGAAAATGCATTAAGACATATGAGTAGGAAAATGCATGAATTTTCAATGATAAATGGAGCCTATAGGAGTTAATATAGAGTGGGAATATAGTCACAACTCAAAGGAACACGTTCGGAATGAAACACGAAAGAAAAAAGGCATGGGGACTCTGGCGTACTGCCTGGCACAAACTACTGACCAGAGTTTGGGGCATACTGTAGGCGTAGAACGCCAGGCCCTAAACTGCTCATCAGAAATCCTGGCGCTATGGTAGCGTTCCACGCCAGCCCCTTACCCAGAAACCCGACGAATTTTCTTGCTCAATTTCCGGTCCTAACCCATCTAGAATCAATTGTTTTCTTCTAAACTCTCTTTGATTCACAAACCCAACATGAAATTATCGAAATCCCACTCAAATTCTATCTAGAAACACCACTCATTCGAAAAACCTTCACCTCAAGAACTCAAAACCTCAATTGTTAAAGGATGAAGCTTAAAACTCAAGAACTCTTCAAGAATGCTTAGATAAACGATTATATGGGAGAACTAACGAAAGTATTACATGCTTGGTGTGAGGATGAACAAATCCATCACTATGGAAAGCCTTACATACCTGGAAAAAATAAGAGTTCTTGGCGAAATCGATGAAAACTTGAAGAATGCTTGAACCCTAGCTTTTTTCTCCTCTTGGAACCTTGCCCTAATTTCTCTAAGTGTTAATGAACGTGAAAAGAATTTTTAACACTGATTAGGACCTTATTTAGATAATAACAAAACATGGCTTACGTTCATATGGAAAAAGAAAAAGACCAAACTACCCTTTTCTAAAACGGATAAGAAGCCATAACTAGAGAGGCTTCACTCAAATGGGCATAATTTTTTACTCTGATCTTAGATTGGAGAAAACTTGGTGGAGTTGGAAAGAGGACTCAAAGACCTTCGATTTGATCGCTGATGGATCTTTTATGTGTTGATAGATATAATTGTTTGAAATTGACCTAAGTAGAATCTTAGGTCAAAACTTACTAGGTGGGGAGGCTTTCAACTCAACTTTGTTCTAGGGGATTCTAGTGACCTTAATTCATATTCAAATTCATTCCCACACTAAAGAATTGACCTTAGAATCTAAGAACAATTAAGAATCACTCGATACGACCTTATACGAATTTTAATAAAGGATTCGAGTTTTAACTTAGAAATTTTTGGGGTGTTACAATATCTCCTCCTTAGGATCATTCGTCCTCGAATGATGGTTGGACTGAGAACGGAAATGAAATGAGTTACTCTTACTGTCTTTCTGACTTTTGAACTTGCCTACTAACATAGGCGGAGCTGGTTCATACTAAGAGTTTGGGACTGTATATAGCATATAAGTCAAGAATTATATTGTTTTAAACATAGTCACACTCTATCTGAAGCTATTTGGCATAAGGAAAGGATATCTGGACACGAAGTAAGAATAGGAATACTATACCCTGAGTGATATGACTGGTAGTTTTGAAGATTAGAAACACTTCGCAATTATGCTTTTCTTTCTTATTACCACACCTCATTGGCTGAAACTCATGGCTCCCTCAAGGGTATATGACTACTCTTACCAGCGTCTAAGTCAAATCTCTTGCTCTTACTGTGTTCAAGCCTAATATCTAAATCACAAGGCGCTAAACATGAGATGATTATACTTATCTAAACCACCAGATTCAGGTTCTATACCTCTATATGGAATCTCATCCCAAGAATACTTCTTCTTATAACTGCATTCAAGCCTAGTACTATAACCACTCCATGAACTCCTACTAACCAACCCTTTTAAGAATTTCTCATTCTCTCATCATCTCTACCAACTGATATCTCATGCTTTACTATCAGGAACCGCTACCTTCTCTCATTTAACTATTACTCTTAGTAAAACTCCATCATATTCCTCCTCCACATTATAACCTTAGATAGAATAAGAACACCACTACCACAATACGAAACATGAACCCTCTTTTTCTATCATTACTCAACTACTATCGACAATATGCTATCAAAACTGAAAAGGATCACTGAAAGAACTTTAGGGTGGAAGATCATAAGCACGATTCATTCGAGATATTTGACATAAGAATATCATAAGCACGATTCATTCGAGATATCTAATATAAGAATATGCATGGCATAACATTATGTTGCTAGTCATTGAGAGTAAATCATGAATTCACAAAACTGAGCATACTATGAGACATGAGTGCTTATATGAATAGGTTCATATCATGAGGCTGATATCCATAACTTTATGGAGTAAGATTGAGATCAATGGGATAAAGTCTTTGCCCCTCTTTCTGGGAACTAAGCATAGATGTGAATCTGTTTGAAATATAAGAGCATAAGTCAAGAACACAATTCTGATATTAGAAACATCAACAATAGGCTGTAACAACTTAACTTTGAGGAATACGCTAGAGTATGAATGGATGGATATATCACTTTAACTCTTTCTGAACACGTTACTATCTGACTCTCAACACTTGACTTGGTCTCTCATCTTATCATCTCCCCCTTAGATCTGAAACTGATACTCTAAGGCAATGGGTCTATTCCATCATCTCTAAACTAGTCTACATTCGCTTTACTCTAATACTCGGGAAAGGCTTATCTCATGGCTTTTGAACCCTCCATGTGCAGGTACTAAGATTTCTTCTAAGAACTCCTTTTTAGATGCTTCCCTTAACCTCTTCTCATTGGTATATAAAGCCTCTTAGTCTAACTCTTAATAGTTTGACTTCTCCTTCTTAGTCTATTAATACCGCCTTTCTAAGTTCATATCTACCCAACTACAGAGAACTTGAACTATATTTAAGAGGCTCATCATTGGCTATATATGATCTCTCCGACCAACTCTTAAGGGTAATAATTAATGCATACATCAGCCTACTCCACATTGATAATTCAAATATACTATCTAGGCATGTATAGAAAATCATAAACTTAATTGGAACCTCGTTTGACTACATACGATCTCATGGTACACCTCTTAATGCTCTTGGTAATCTAATGACTTAGCCACACTTTATTGCTCTCATTTAAGAGTCATAATACCACACTTGTACCACTCACACTTATCAAAAGTAACATTGTAACTTCTGACCTAATTTATGTCAAACCTACTAGATTAGATCTAGAACTAATATCATCACCCTTATATTGTCATCCTTTTTATCACAACACTCATCTCAAATTAAAGCTTAGTGTCTATTATTAAACACAAATATCAATATACTTGCTCACATACTACACTAACTTACAACTACTAGATAAACTTAAGAAATACTCACCCACTAAGATCTCATAACAAGTAGTCAACCTTTATCTCTCGGTCTGCCTATTTACAGATTACTACCACACTTCCATTTAACAACTTAAGTACCACTTACCCATTCCCTATACATCATTGCCTAATTAGTTCTATAACCCTCTGAATACCATGGGGCTCTCCCTTACATATTATAAGCCTAGCTTAGATCTATCTCTTCACGAATACTCGGCTCTTCTATTCAACACTTATATTTGGTCTTCACTAACACAATGGCGCATCGACATAAACTCCCTTCTTGTTAAAGTATGTTCTAACTCATCCTAACTAGTAACTCTCACTCTACCTTCTATCATGAAAACCACACAAGATTACTACTCCTTAGCCTACATATAAGGAAAAAAAAAAACTCATCATTAATGACTTAGTAGGTACATGATTGCAACTTACATACTCTACTAATAACTATCTTCATCCCTTATGTTACTACACTTCTAAATATATACTTCTAACTCTGGGCACTTCTACTACTACTGCTCATAATATTGTAACAAATACTATCTTTTCGGGTGAAAATACTACCCAAGTTCTAAAACACACTTCCTCATAAGGGTCTCAACTGAAACAAGGTTTAGAGAAAAGAGTCTGGCAATAGCTTTCGCTTTTAGCTCGAACTCACGATCCATATGAATAAGAGTGCATTCTTTCGAATCTCATCACTTAAGCTCACTCACGGGCTTATCTCAATCCCCTCTACAGTCTCATGATTTTCTCGGGACTTTTGTTAAGAGTAACTCATCGATAAGGATTTGGGCTTTGCTTTTCAACTACCTTGAATATGAGGGGTAGTTGAATGGATCTGAGACACGCACGAATTTGAATGAATTCCTTATGACATAGTTCTATTGCATGATTTAGAGTATGAAAGAAGGGAACCTTTTCTTAAATGTCTGTAGTCCCACAATTATAGAAGTGGGGCCCTCAAAACCATAAGTAAGATCCTATCGTCACGGCTTCACAGACACCCTAGGACACTTGAACTCTATGCTCTAATACCAAGTTTGTCACAACTCGAGCCAACACCCTAGATGTGGCTGGCACTCGAGAACCATTGTTGGTCCTTATCCTAGCTGACTATAAGAGGAAAACTAACTCAAGTATACACAAGCATCAAAATTGAAGAAAGGTTTTATACAACTTACTGAATCTCAAAACTATCTAAAAATACTGAGTATGGAACTTAAAGTTTTAGGTAAAACATTTGTAACTGAAAGACTTTTCAAAACTATCAATCTATGAAGCCTCGGGACAAGACCCACGACTCCTCAAGAGATCTACTACTAACCACTTATAAAACTGGAGTCCTCCAAAACCAAGGAGGCCTTACTCAAAAGCTAACAAACGGATGAAGTGATCTCAATGGAACTCCTGTTGAGGATCCTAAGTACCAGTATCTGCATCATAAAAGATGTAGCTCGAATGACATCAGTACATTGAATGTACGAGTATGTAATATAGCTGAATGACAAACAACTGAACTGAAACTCTGACAGTAACTCAACTGAAATATAAGATAAATCAAGACGAGAAAATCCTTTAAACTCTTCCTAAAAGAATGCAATAATTGCATATACTAAACTGACCGGGCTGAAAGGAATACTCGACTCGACTCAACTCAATCTAAAGCATTAAAGGAATGAAATCATTTAACTTTACAAAAATACTTACTTATCTCTGAACTCAACATAAGAAGTGTTATATGAAAATATACTTTAACTTTTTTGGGAGATTCTCTAACCGACAACCATCATTGTGAGCTAAGTGATGATACAACGTGTTTTCCACGCTGCCAGAACTGTCCTATATCGTGCCGGGATATAGGACCTCTCAACTAAGTGGATCCACTAAGATATAAGGATTCATCTAAAAAGTATGATCTTGAACCCATGTTAGCAAGACATGGTTTATAGGGGCTGTGAGTTGTCTGAACTCTCTCCCATATCGGTGCTCAATACAAGTCCGAATGATATATATATATACTGCTGCTCAAATATATAAAAATATTACTTTTTCTCTGGTTTGAGGTAATTGCTCAAACTATCCTCTTAAATGAGGTAACTGCTCTGAGTATCTCAATACTCATAACTCAATTAGAAAGCAAAGTTTC
The DNA here is from genome assembly GCA_018342035.1 of Solanum appendiculatum. NCBI lineage: Eukaryota > Viridiplantae > Streptophyta > Magnoliopsida > Solanales > Solanaceae > Solanum > Solanum appendiculatum. Next base: position 39,545 of record JAGDQO010000267.1, on the reverse strand, counting down.
TCTTTTCTCAATTTAAAATTGTTATCTTAGGGAATTACTTAGTTCCCTATACTTTTCTTGAAACTCAACTTTACTCTTTCTAAGGATCAATTTTAAAGAAAAAACATTTTTTTTCTAAAAAGATTCTTAAGCTTCTCTTTACTTTCTCAACAATAGCTCTTGACTCTTCTCTTAAACTCACTTTAGTTTTGAAAATGCATTAAGACATATGAGTAGGAAAATGCATGAATTTTCAATGATGAATGGAGCCTATAGGAGTTAATATAGAGTGGGAATATAGTCATAACTCAAAGGAACACGTTCGAAATGAAACACGGAAGGAAAAAGGCATGGGGACCCTGGCGTACTGCTGGCGTGGGGCGCCAGGCCCAAAACTACTGACCAGAGTTTAAGGCGTATTGTTGGCGTGGCATGCTAGGCCCCAAGCTGCTGATCAGAAATCCTGGCGCTATGGTGGCGTGCCACGCCAGCCCCTTACCCAGAAACCCGACGAATTTTGTTGCTCAATTTCGGGTCCTAACTCATCTGGAATCGATTGGTTTCTTCTAAACTCTTTTTGATTCACAAACCCAACATGAAATTATCAAAATCCCACTCAAATTCTTTCAAGAAACACCACTCATTCGCAAAACCTTCACCTCAAGAACTCAAAACCTCAATTGTTAAAGGATGAAGCTTAAAACTCAAAAACTCTTCAAGAATGCTTACATAAACGATTATATGGGCGAACTAACGAATGAATTACGTGCTTGGCGTGAGGATGAACAAATCTATGACTATGGAAAGCCTTACATATCTGGAAAGAACAAGAGTTCTTGGCAAAAATTGATGAAAACTTGAAGAACGCTTGAACCCTTGTTTTTTTCTCCACTTGGAACCTTGCCCTAATTTCTATAAGTGTTAATGAGCGTGAAAAGAATTTTTAACACTGATTAGGACCTTAATTAGGTTAAATAAATGTGGCTTAGGTTCATCTGGAAAAAGGAAAAAACCAAACTACCCTTTTTCTAGAACGGATGAGAAGCCATAACTAGAGAGGCTTCACTCAAATGGGCATAAATATTTACTCCAAGCTTCAAATGGAGTAAACTTGGTGGAGTTGGAAAGACGACTCAAATCCCTTCGATTTGATAGCTCATGGGCCACCTAATCCTTTATGTGCTGATATATATAATTATTTGAAGTTGACCTAAGTAGAATCTTAGGTCAAAACTTACTCGGTGTGGAGGCTTTCAACTCAACTTTGTGCTAGGGGATTCTAATGACCTTATTTAATATTCAAATTCATTCCCACACTAATGAATTGACCTTAGAATCTAAGAACAATGAAGAATCACTCGATACGACCTTATACAAATTTCAATAAAGGATTCGAGTTTTAACTTAGAAATTTTTGGGGTGCTACAAAAAACAATGCACAAATAAATAAGGGATATTAATAAATTGGAAAAGAAACTTTTATTGCTCAATAATCAAACGTTGAAAGTTTCAACATAATGCTAATACTGGAAAACATTGAAATTGAAAAACTAAAATTGAAACTATTTTATTGAAAATATTTGAAAACTAAGATAATCTTCCAAAGCTACCCAGATGCCTGACGAGGTCTGGATGAGGTCAAAGTCCAATTGCTGACAGTTGCCTTTACTTCCTTTCTCCTCTTAGGATCCCCTTTCTCCTCCTCGTTGAGCACAACATTGCAGCTCTTCTCTTCCTCCTTGGTTAAGCACAATCCCTTATGCCGTCTAAGATCTCAAAGTGATGCTACCCATGAACCCGGAGGATCGAAATGACTGGTGCAATAGTGAAATAGGCTTTGGCAGTGAGTAATAGTACCCTTCTGTAGGCGGCTTCCAATCAAGAAATTCTTCAATACTATAGTTATAACCCAAACCAAAAGTGGTAAATCTATAAGTAGGTTTTATATGTTCAACTATTCCTTGTAGTCAGACTCCCAAACCTTTCCCAAGCTTATAGACAAACCTGTGCATCATGTACAAAATCTTCTGGCTATACCATGGCTTTCCCTCAACATTCCTGACAAGCTCCACTGTGTGGAATATTTCCCCATCTAAGTGATCTCTCCCTTCTACCACATAGATATGATGCTCTCTTTCCTCATAGACCACCACTTTCTCATGCTCCCATTCAAACTTCAAGCATTACTGAAGAGTGAAAGGCACCGCTCCAACCATATGAATCCATGGGCGACCAAACAATAGGTTGTATGAAGTAGGAAAGTCCATGGCTTGAAAGACTATGGAAAAGGTAGCAGGACCAATAACCATGTCCAAGGTTACCTCCCCAATCGTCCCCCTTTGAGAGCCATCAAACGCTCCCACATTCTTCTTCCAAGTCTGGATCTTCGAGCTATCCACATCCAGTCTAGTTAGCATGCTGAGAGGACAAATGTTCAAATCAGAACCTGGATCAACTAAAGCCTTGGTGACTACCCTATACTGACATTGAGTAGTAATGTACAAAGCTTTGTTGTGGAATGTTCCTTCAAGCGGTAGTTCATCCTCGTGAAAGGATATCTTATATAATTTGAACACTTGCCCAACCATTTGGGCTACCTACCCATTAGTGATGTCAGTATAAACATAGGCTTCCCGTAGAATCTTCATAAGAGCATTCCAATGAGACTCTGAAGATTGCAGCAATGACAAGATAGATATTTTGATCGGGGTTTTGCTCTATTGATTAACAACAGAGTATTCCTTGGCTTGCACTTTCTTCTAGACACCCTGTTCTTCAAGTTATACAATCGGTGCCTTGGACTTACTAGAGCTGCCTTGAACCAAGTTCTCAAAGGTGTATATCCTCCCAAACCTGGTTAACGACGCTGCAATATCTGTTTCCTCCACCTTTTCTTTTCCCTTTCAATAATCCCATGGAACAACATGAGTATCATACTTGATAGAGGGAGAAGCTCTAAGAACAGTGAATGAAGGTCTGGGTGCAGCAACCTCAACCTCAAAAGGAGCACGCCTTTGCACTACAACAAGCGTCTAGGTTGCGGCCGTCGTCATCTCTTCTTGCTCGAGGAGCTTAATGGACCCTTCCAAATCCATCACATCACCAGCTTTTATCACATTCACTTGATGGTTTGGAATAGGGTTGTTTCACACATTTGGCGCAGGGTCCTTAAGTTAGATGGCCTTAGTATCAATAAGCTTTTGAATCTTGTCTTTCAAAGATTTACAAGCTTCAGTGGTGTGGCATTTCATTCCTGAGTGATAGGCACAAACCTTGTTATGATCATACCACTTTGAATGGACATCTACAGGCAAAGCGGGAATTGGGGCAACATAGCTAGCTTCTTTCAGCCTTTCATAAAGTAGGGCTATGGGTTCGTCTAGGGGAGTGTAAGTTTTCATGGTTGTTTTCTCGAATGAGTGTCTATTTCTATAGCTTGGTGGTTGAGTGGGTGGTGGGGATTGGAAATATGTAGGTTGGGCATTGTAGACAAGATAGTTGGGATGTTGATATTGTGGAGGTGGATTTTTGTAGTTGTAAGGTACGGGATATGTAGATATGGGATATTGTGGAGGTGGTGGACTTGTCATTTGATATTTGGAAGGGTTCTTAATTCCATGTGCCTTCATCACAGAACCTTAAGGAAGGCTAAGCTACCCATATTAGGCGCTTTCCGGCTCAAAGTATCTTCCACTACATTAGCCTTGCCAGGATGATAAAGAATGGTGATGTCATAATCCTTCAACAGCTCCAACTACCTACACTGCCTCATGCTCAGATTCGGTTGAGAAAAGATATACTTGACACTACGATGATCGGTAAAGACCTCACAATGCACCCCGTACAGATAGTGCGTCCATAACTTCAAAAAAAACCACTACCGCTAACTCCAAATCGTGAGTAGGGTAGTTCTTTTCATGTACCTTCAAGTGTTGAGAAGCATAAGCTATGATTCTCCCTTTCTGCATCAACACACCACCAAAACCAAAACCCAAAGCATCACATAATATAATAAATGCCACACTCTCCTCGGGTAATGCTAGAATAGGTGTCGAAGACAATAACTCCTTCAGCTTTTGAAAGCTCACCTCACACTTATCGATCAACTAAAGTGCTATAGTCTTTTGAGTCAGCCTAGTCAATGGGACTACGATGGAAGAAAAACTCTGAACAAACCGACGATAATAACCAGCTAACCCAATGAAACTTTGAATCTCGATAACTGAAGTAGGTCTAGCACAATCACGAACCGCCGCAACCTTGGTTGGATCAGCCATAATCCCACCCTTGGTCACCACGTGATCCAAGAAAGCCACAGACTCAAGCAAAAACTCACACTTGGAGAATTTTTCATACAACTTCTCCTCCCTCAATCTCTGAAGCACGGCTCTCAAGTGACGAACATGGTCGGCCTCATTCTTGGAATAAACCAGGATATCATCGATGAATACAATCACAAAAGAGTCCAAATAAGGCAAAAATACCCGATTCATCAACTCCATAAAAGCAACTGGTGCATTAGTCAGCCCAAAACACATGACCACAAACTCATAATGCCCATAATGAGTCCAAAAAGCGGTCTTCGGGATATCAGAATCCCAAAATCTCAACTGATGGTAACCCGACCTCAAGTTAATCTTAGAGAACACCGATGCACCATGAAGCTTGTCAAATAGATCATCAATGCGAGGAAGAGGATAGTTGTTCTTGATCGTTACCTTGTTCAACCGTCGATAGTCAATACACATCCTCATAGTACTATCCTTCTTCTTCACAAATAAGTCTGGTGCACCCCACGGTGAAACACTAGGCCGAATAAACCCTTTCTTCAATAAATCTTCCAAATATTTCTTCAATTCCTTCAAGTCAGCCAGAGCCATCTGATAAGATGAAATAGAAATGGGCTTGGTGCCTGGCTCTAAGTCAATCACAAAATCAATATCACAGTCCGGAGGAACACCCGGTAAATCTTTGGGAAATACATCCATGAACACTCTCACCACTCTCGTGGTCTCTGAAGGAGATGAATCCTTAGTGAGATCACAAACATGGGCTAAATAAGACAAGCAACCCTTTTCTAACATACGGCGAGCACGAATATAATATATCACCCCCTTCGGATAAGAACTCAGAGTACTCGTCCACACTAATCAAGGGAAACCAGGATAAGCGAAAGTCACGGTCTTTGCATAACAGTCTAGAATAGCATGATAGGGAGATAACCAATCCATACCCAATATCACATCAAAATCAAGAATATCTAAAAAGATCAAGTCTACCCGAGTATCTCTACATAAAAAAGTCAAATATACACAACCCCGATACACTCGATATACCACTAAAGACTCACCTATCGGGGTAGAGACACTAATAGGTACTGCTAGGGGCTCACATACATAATCAATATCCACAGCAAAATAATTTGACACATAAGAGTAAGTGGGGATCAAACAATACTGAAGTAAAGTGATGGCAAACTAGGACAATACCTGAATAACTGCATCGGAGTCCTCTGCCCTAGCTCTTCCCGAAATGGCATAATACTTTCTACGGTCACCACTGGCCTGGGACCCACCATGAGTACCCCCTCGAGCTCCACCCTTAGCACCCCTGGTGCCATCTCTAGCACTCTGCGAAACACCTCTTACCGCTGGAGCTGGCATAGAACAAACTGCCTGTGACTCGGGCTGAACAGTAAAAGGAGCATGTCTGGGGCAATCCAGTGCCTTATGCCCAAACTCATCACAAGCATAACAGCCTAGAGGACCCAAACCGCGGAGAGGATAACAAGAAGTGTCGACACGTTCTTTCAAACCTGAAAAATCACCATGACTAGTCTGCCCAGACCTGGATCCACCTGTACCATCTGTACTCTGAATTCCTGCATGTACTAGCCATCCCTGAAAACCCTGGGTGCCTGGACCCAAATACTCTCTACCTCTGGAGGAATGGCCACTGAACTGACCCTGACAACAGAACCTCTTGGCGCCACCCTGTCTAGCATGTCTGATGCTCTCGATCATCCTGGCAAGATCAATAACACTCTTAAAAGAGCCACCCGATAGCACAAGAGAGGATGTGGCCTCCTGTAGATAGCCGACGAATCCCTTCACCAACTTGCGAATCCTCTCACACTCTGTAGGGATACTCGACATAGCATAATGAGAAAACTCATAAAAATGAGCCTCATACTCAGATACTGATAAAGAACCCTGCTCTAGCCTATCAAACTCTTCTCTGTGCTGATCGTGAAGGCTATACAACACAAACCTCTCAAGAAACACCTTATTGAACTGCTCCAACCCATCATAGGAGAACTGACATGTCTGTGAGAAAGAACTGATCTCCACCACTACTTGGCCACTCCCGCAAACTGGTAGGAACTGTAAGCCACTCCATGTGCCTCTAAAATACCCAGGTAGAAAAACCTGTCTTGGCATTCAGTCAAGAAATCATAAGCTTTCTCCCCCGCTGTACAATCGAACCTGGCTTTGATACTAATTTTTCATGACCCAACAATCGAGGTCATGATAGCACACATCCAAAAACCAACCTGATGTGCAAGACAAACAATAAAACACATGCGAGACTCCCAAAGAGGAAGTCAGGCTACAACTGAAAAGAAGAGAATAACAACGAAGAATTTTCCAAAACTTGGTGCCATTAGTGTAAAGAGCATCTAAAAATATCTCTGAATATAAGTACATCATAAATCTCCGAATAATAGTAAAGACTGGAATGGAATATGGAGTTATTGGCGATCTAGAGCAAAGGATCTCACCACTATTCCGAAATGAGCCTACTCGCTAGATAATCAACCACCATGAGTACCATGACTAGAATCTGCATTAAAAGGGATATAGAAGTAGGGGTGAGTACAATTCACATGTACTCAGTAGGTTTGATCGACTGAGTATAAGGAATTAATCAAACTTATGAAATAAACTAAGGAACACTTCCTCCTACATATAGAAAAGTCCCACTCCGGCATCGGTGCGACCAGTTTATATAGAACGGCGCAAGTAAAGTAAACACATAAGTCGCAGTAATATCGAAGATCATCAGATAAGACACAAACACAAAGATCGATGCAATGCAAAAAGATGATGCAATGATGTGGTGGTACGGTGGAATAAAGTTTATCGCACAACCTGTCGTATACACCCTGTTAAGCTAAGGTTTCTAGACAAGGACCCATGGGGGAATCGTAGTCCATGTACCAAATCACAATCTCAAAGTCTCATCAACTTGCCACCTAGCTCATGGTCAAGGATTTTAAAAATGTGTCATTTTCTTTCTCAAAAAGAATATCCACAATTCTCAACTTCCGAAGATCAATGATGTGATGAATGAGGATGAATGCATCACAACACATATTGCATGGAGGTAATAATCAACTCAACAAGTAATGAAAGGTTCAAAGTTCTCAAAACTCGACCAAATTATGTTAAACACCCTCATGTAAGAAAAAGGGGAAAGAGTTGATTTGAAATAAGTGAGCACCATTTAGAAAAGTATTTCATTTCTCAAAGTATGCTAAAATCCCCAACTCAACCCCTCTCTCGGGCATTACAAGTCAAATAGTATTACAAGCCTCTCTCACAAGCAACTCATGAATCACATGCTCACAGGGCAAATAGAGTAAAAACTAAGGCTCCCACACGAGCAACATAATATAATCAAGCCCCCACATACGCATCACAATATACTCAAGCCCCCACATGGATATCACAAGATACTCAAGCCACCACACGGGCATCACAATATAATCAAAAATTTCAAATCATGTTACAATCCCATCCCAAATCCTATGACATAAGAACAATCAATTACCCAATCCAAGTCTCAGAGAAGGATAGTGAAACCTACCTCGAAGGCCGAAAACTTCACCCGAACACTCTACCGGAGGTTTAACCTCTAATACTAACTTCGAAATGATCCCAACTACCAAGAATGAAAAGAATTCACCAAAAGAAGTTCAACAAACCCATATTGCAAGGATTAAGAACTAGGGTTAAAATCGTCCCAAAATCACCTCTAAAATGAACAGGGCAAAATTGGAATTTTAGTTGAAAATCAGGTTCTACACATCAAGAGGAGTTCGTGGTTGAAAAACCAATTATAATCGAGTAGGAAACAAATTCAAATCATGAAATTACTAGTTTTGAAATTTGGGGGGAAGACCCCAAAACCCACATTGAGATCTTGAATTTGAAAGAGCTTTGGAGAAATAGAAATGGACTTTGTGTCTGGCTCTAAGTCAATCACAAAATCAATATCACGGTACAGAGGAACACCCGGTAAATCTTTAGGAAATACATCCATGAACACTCTCACCACTCTCGTGGTCTCTAAAGGAGATGAATCCTTAGTGAGATCACGAACATGGGCTAAATAAGACAAGCAACCCATTTCTAACATACGGCGAGCACGAATATAATATATCACCCCCTTCGGATAAGAACTCGGAGTACTCGTCCACACTAATCAAGGGAAACGAAGATAAGCTAAAGTCATGGTCTTTGCATAACAGTCTAGAATAACATGATAGGGAGATAACCAATCTATTCCCAATATCACATCAAAACCAAGAATATCTAATAAGATCAAGTCTACCCGAGTATCTCTACACAAAAAAGTCACAAATACACAACCCCGATACACTCGATCTACCACTAAAGACTCACCTACCGGGGTAGAGACACTAATAGGTACTGCTAGGGTCTCACATACATAATCAATATCCACAGCAAAATAATTTGACACATAAGAGTAAGTGGACCCAGGATCAAACAATACTGAAGTAGAGCGATGGCAAACTGGGACAATACCTGAATAACTGCATCGGAGTCCTCTGCCCTAGCTCTTCCCGGAATGGCATAATACTTTCTACGGTCACCACTGGCCTGGGACCCACCATGAGTACCCCCTCGAGCTCCACCCTTAGCACCCCTGGTGCCATCTCTAGCACTCTGCGAAGCACCTCTACGCTGGAGCTGGCATAGAACAAACTGCCTGTGACTCGGGCTGAACAGTAAAAGAAGCATGTCTGGGGCAATCCAGTGCCTTATGCCCAAACTCATCACAAGCATAACAGCCTAGAGGACCCAAACCGCGGATAGGATAACAAGAAGTGTCGACACCTTCTTTCAAACCTGAAAAATCACCATGACTAGTCTTCCCAGACCTGGATCCACCTGTACCATATGTACTCTGAATCGCTGCATGTACTAGGCTACCCTGATAACCCTGTGTGCCTGGACCCATGTACTCTCTACCTATGGAGGAATGGCCACTGAACTGACTCTGACGACAGAACATCATGGCGCCACCCTGTCTAGCATGTCTGATGCTCTCGATCATCCTGGCAAGATCAATAACACTCTTAAAGGAGCCACCCGATAGCACAAGAGTGGCTGTGGCCTCCTGTAGATAGCTGACGAATCCCTACACCAACTTGTGGATCCGCTCAAACTCTGTAGGGATACTAGACATAGCATAACGAGAAAACTCAAAAAAATGAGCCTCATACTCAGATACTGATAAGAACCATGCTCTAGCCTGTCAAACTCTTCTCTGCGCTGATCGTGAAGGCTATACAACACAAACCTCTCAAGAAACACCTTATTGAACTGCTCCAACCCATCATAGGAGAACTGACATGTCTGCGAGAAAGAACTGATCTCCACCACTACTTGGCCACTCCCGAAAACTGGTAGGAACTGTAAGCCACTCCATGTGCCTCTAAAATACCCCGGTAAAACAACTTGTCTTGGCACTTAGTCAAGAAATCATAAGCCTTCTCCCCCGCTGTACAATCGAACCTGGCTTTGATACCAATTTGTCATAACCCAACAATTGAGGTCATGATAGCACACATCACAAAACCACCCTGATGTGTAAGACAAACAATAAAACACACACAGGAATCCCAAAGAGGAAGTCAGGCTACACCTGAAAAGAAGAGAATAACAATGAAAAAATTTTCAAAACTTGGTGCCATAAGTGTAAAAAGAGCATCTAAAACAATCCCTGAATATAAGTACATCATAAGTCTCTGAATAATAGTAAAGACTGAAATGGAATATGGAGTTATTGGCGATCTAGAGCAAAGGATCTCACCACTATTTTGAAATAACCTACTCGCTAGATAATCAACCACCATGAAGAGTACCATGACTAGAATCTGCATCAAAAGGGATATAGAAGTAGGAGTGAGTACAATTCACATGTACTCAGTAGGTTTGATCGACTAAGTATAAGTAATTAATCAAACTTATGAAATAAACTAAGGAACGCTTCCTCCTACATATAGAAAAGTCCCACTCCGGCATAGGTGCGACCAGTTTATATAGAATGGCGCAAGTAAAGTAAACACATAAGTCACTGTAATATCGAAGATCATCATATAAGACACAAACACAAAGATCGATGCAATGCAAAAAGATGATGCAATGATGTGGTTGTACGGTGGAATAAAGGCTATAGCACAACCTGTCGTATACACCCTGTTAAGCTAAAGCTTCTAGACAAGGACCCATGGGGGAATTGTAGTCCATATACCAAATCACAATCTCAAAGTCTCATCAACTTGCCACCTAGCTCATGGTCAAGGATTTTAAAAATGTGTCATTTTCTTTCTCAAAAAGAATATCCACAATTCTCAACTTCCGAAGATCAATGATGTGATGAATGAGGATGAATGCATCACAACACATATGGCATGGAGGTAATAATCAACTCAACAAGTAATGAAAGGTTCAAAGTTCTCAAAACTCGACCAAATTATGTTAAACACCCTCATATAAGAAAAAGGGGAAAGAGTTGATTTGAAATAAGTGAGCACCATTTAGAAAAGTATTTCATTTCTCAAAGTATGCTAAAATCCCCAACTCAACCCCTCTCTCGGGCATTAGAAATCAAATAGTGTTACAGGACTCTCTCACAAGCAACTCATGAATCACATGCTCACAGAACAAATAGAGTAAAAACTAAGGCTCCCACACGGGCTAAACTGTATAAATAAGCCCCCACACGGGCAACATAATATAATCAAGCCCCCACAAAGGGATCACAATATACTCAAGCCCCCACATGGGTATCCCAAGATACTCAAGCCCCCACACGGGCATCACAATATAATCAAATATTTCAAATCATATTACAATCCCATCCCAGATCTTATGACATAAGAACAATCAATTACCCAATCCAAGTCTCAAAGAAGGATAGTGAAACCTACCTCGAAGGCCAAAAACTTCACCCGAACACTCTATCGGAGGTTTAACCTCTAATACTAACTTCGAAATGATCCCCAAATATCAAGAATGGAAAGAATTCATCAAAAGAAGTTCAAAAAACTCACATTGAAAAGATTAAGAACTAGGGTTAAAATCGTCCCAAAATCACTTCCAAAATGAAACCGGCAAAATTGGAATTTTAGTTAAAAATCAGGTTCTACACATCAAGAGGAGTTCGTGGTTGAAAAACCAACTATAATCGAGTAAGAAACGAATTCAAAATCATGAAATTACTAGTTTTGAAATTTGGGGGGAAAACCCCAAAACCCACATTGAGATCTTGAATTTTAAAGAGCTTTGGAGAAATAGAAATGGGCTTGGTGTCTTGCTCTAAGTCAATCACAAAATCAATATCACGGTCCAGAAGAACACCTGGTAAATCTTTAGGAAATACATCAATGAACACTCTCACCACTCTCGTGGTCTCTAAAGGAGATGAATCCTTAGTGAGATCACGAACATGGGCTAAATAAAACAAGCAACCTTTTTCTAACATACGGCGAGCACGAATATAATATATCACCCCCTTCGAATAAGAACTCGGAGTACCCGTCCACACTAATCAAGGGAAACCAGGATAAGCTAAAGTCACAGTCTTTGCATAACAGTCTAGAATAACATGATAGGGAGATAACCAATCCATACCCAATATCACATCAAAATCAAGAATATCTAATAAGATCAAGTCTACCCGAGTATCTATACACAAAAGAGTCACAAATGCACAACACCGATACACTCGATCTACCACTAAAGACACACCTACCGGGGTAGAGACACTAATAGGTACTGTTAGGGGCTCACATACATAATAAATATCCACAGCAAAATAATTTGACACATAGGAGTAAGTGGACCCAGGATCAAACATTACTGAAGTAGAGCGATGGCAAACTGGGACAATACCTGTAATAACTGCATTGGAGTCCTCTGCCTCAGCTCTACCCGGAATGGCATAATACAGTCTACGGTCACCACTGGCCTGGGACCCACAATGATTACTCCCTCGAGGTCCACCCTTACCACCCCTGGTGCCATCTCTAGCACTCTGCAAAGCACCTCTTACCGCTGGAGCTGGTCTAGAACAAACTACCTGTGACCCGGGCTGAACAGTAGAAGGAGCATGTCTGGGGCAATCCAGTGCCTTATGCCCAAACGTATCACAAACATAACAGCCTAGAGGACCCAAACCTCGGAGAGGATAACAAGAAGTGTCGACACGTCCTTTCAAACATGAAAAACCACCATGACTAGTCTGCCCAGACCTGGATCAATCTGTACCATCTGTACTCTGAATCGCTACATATACTAGCCTGCCCTGATAACCCTGGGTGCCTGGACCCAAATACTCTCTACCTCTGGAGGAATGGCCACTGAACTGACCTTGACAACAGAACCTCTTGGCGCCGCCCTGTCTAGCATGTCTGATGCTCTCGATCATCCTTGCAAGATCAATAACACTCTTAAAGTAGCCACCCGATAGCACAAGAGAGGTTGTGGCCTCCTGTAGATAGCTGACGAATCCTTTCACAAACTTGCGGATCCGCTCAAACTCTGTAGGGATACTCGACATAGGATAACGAGAAAACTCATAAAAATGAGCCCCATACTCAGATACTGATAAAGAACCCTGCTCTAGCCTATCAAACTCTTCTTTGCGCTGATCTTTAAGGCTATACAACACAAACCTCTCAAGGAACACCTTATTGAACTGCTCCAACCCATCATAGGAGAACTGACAGGTCTGCGAGAAAGAACTGATCTCCACTACTACTTGGCCACTCCCGCAAACTGGTAGGAAATGTAAGCCACTCCATGTGCCTCTAAAATACCCAGGTAGAACAACCTGTCTTGGCACTCAGTCAAGAAATCATAAGCCTTCTACCCCGCTGTATAATCGAACCTGGCTTTGATACTAATTTGTCATGACCTAACAATCGAGGTCATGATAGCACACATCCCAAAACCACCCTGATGTGTAAGACAAACAATAAAACACATACGAGACTCCCAAAGAGGAAGTCAGGCTACAACTGAAAAGAAGAGAATAACAACGAAGAATTTTCCAAAACTTGGTGCCATAAGTGTAAAGAGCATCTAAAACAATCCCTGAATATAAGTACATCATAAATCTCCGAATAATAGTAAAGACTGAAATGGAATATGGAGTTATTGGCGATCTAGAGCAAAGTATCTCACCACTATTCCGAAATGAGCCTACTCTCTAGATAATCAACCACAATGACTAGAATCTGCATCAAAGGGATATAGAAGTAGGGGTGAGTACAATTCACATGTACTCGGTAGGTTTGATTGATTGAGTATAAGGAATTAATCAAACTTATGAAATAAACTAAGGAACGCTTCCTCCTACATATAAAAAAGTCCCACTCCGGTATCGGTGTGACCAGTTTATATCGAACAACGTGAGTAAAGTAAACACATAAGTCACAGTAATATCGAAGATCATCAGATAAGACACAAACACAAAGTTCGATGCAATGCAATAAAATGATGCAATGATGTGGTGGTACGGTGGAATAAAGGCTGTCAAACAACCTATCGTATACATCCTGTTAAGCTAAGGCTTCTAGACAAGGACCCATGGTGGAATCGTAGTCCATATACCAAATCACAATCTCAAAGTCTCATCAACTTGCCACCTAGCTCATGGTCAAGGATACTAAAAATGTCTCATTTTCTTTCTCAAAAAGAATATCCACAATTCTCAACTTCCGAAGATCAATGATGTAACGAATGAGGATGAATGCATCATAACACATATGGCATGGAGGCAATAATCAACTCAACAAGTAATGAAAGGTTCAAAGTTCTCAAAACTCGACCAAATCATATAAGAAAAAAGGGAAAGAGTTCATTATGAATAAGTGAGCACCATTTAGATAAGTATTTCATTTCTCAAAGTATGCTAAAATCCCCAACTCAACCCCTCTCTCGGGCATTACAAGTCAAATAGTGTTACAAGCCTCTCTCACAAGCAACTCATGAATCACATGCTCACAGAGCAAATAGAGTAAAAACTAAGGCTCCCACACGGGCTAAATTGTATAAATAAGCCCCCACACGGGCAACATAATATAATCAAGCCCCCACATAGGCTTCACAATATACTCAAGCCCCCACATGGATATCACAAGATACTCAAGCCACCACACGGGCATCACAATATAATCAAAAATTTCAAATCATGTTACCATCCCATCCCAAATCCTATGACATAAGAACAATCAATTACCCAATCCAAGTCTCAAAGAAGGATAGCGAAACCTACCTCGAAGGCCGAAAACTTCACCCGAACACTTTACCGGAGCTTTAACCTCTAATACTAACTTCAAAATGATCCCCAACTATCAAGAATGGAAAGAATTCATCAAAAGAAGTTCAACAAACCCATATTGCAAGGATTAAGAACTAGGGTTAAAATAGTCCCAAAATCACCTCAAAAATGAAAAGGGCAACGTTGGAATTTTAGTTGAAAACTAGGTTCTACACATCAAGAGGAGTTCGTGGTTGAAAAACAAATCATAATCGAGTAGGAAACGAATTCGAAATCATTAAATTACTAGTTTTGAAATTTAGGGGGAAAACACCAAAACCCACATTGAGATCTTGAATTTTAAAGAGCTTTGGAGAAATAGAAATGGGCTTGGTGCCTGGCTCTAAGTCAATTACAAAATCAATATCACGGTCGGAGATACACCAGGTAAATCTTTAGGAAATACATCCATGAACACTCTCACCACTCTCGTGGCCTCTAAAGGAGATGAATCCTTAGTGAGATCACGAACATGGGCTAAATAAGACAAGCAACCCTTTTGTAACATACGGCGAGCACGAATATAATATATCACCCCCTTCGGATATGAACTCGGAGTACCCCCTTCGGATATCAACATATTCATCAATACAACATGTTTGTTAAATAGTCTCTAAGAATCTACTCCATGGAAGAGAATAAGTTTACTAAGAACAAAGACTAAAAAGAAAACATAGCAAACTAAATCCCAACTCCCATTTTGGATTCGAGTAGTGCACCACATGTCCGTTCTTCTTCCTTATAACCTAGCCTTTTCTTGCTCTCTTTCTCCATCCTCTGGTGTTGGAAAAGGTTCCCGCATCGTATGACATAGATTCCCTTACAAAATTCCAAAATTACCCTTGTTTTAATTTTTGGACACCTACACAATGCGCAGGGGCACCGTGGGGCGTTTGAGCGCGCGACCAGCGCGTGGAGGACAAGTGAGCATTCAATGATTCTATGCAAGCACACCACTAGGTGCTTGAGCACACAATAGGCGCACAGAAGGACAGAAATTTTGCAAACGTCCATTTTTGTTCTTTTTCTTCCTTTAGTATTCCTGTTGGTCAAATTTACTAATCATGTTCAACAATTGAATTGAAAACCCTACACACATTAAAAGTTGACCAATAATTGAAAAATTCACATTTAAAACTTTGTCTAAATCATCTCATTGAATTGCCCATCAAATACATCATCAACAATGAATCAACATAACCTTTCAAAACATTCTCAATACATCACAAATCAATATATCATCATGTTTCCGTTTTATTTCCCTTTTTAATCATTTGGATCATTCAATATGGACAAGTCAAACCCATTACCAAGTCTCATTACTCCCCAACACATAGAATAAGGAAATACGATACTCTATATACTTAAAAAAGGTCCAGAAGTCCACTTGCCTCAATTAATCAAACAATCACTCTAGAACCTGACCTTTTCCTCTTCGTTGTGTCTCCAAATCAACACAATCTATTCAAATAAGTAATCACAATAAGATTTTGAAACTAACCACACCCATATCAAAAGTTTTGGAAAATAGGGTCAAATTTACCTAAAAACATAATTCTGAAAACGAAGGATAAATCTGGAAATTTGTACAAAAATGCATTACCCAAAGAATTTCGAAGTCACCACTGAAAATTATTTTGAAAATGGAGATGAATTCATTCTTAACCCACCATTTTTCTTTAAACACAAGTTCTTGAAAATTTTCACGAGGCTTGAACCCAAAACTAGTAATTAGATGGAAAAATCTTGACAAAATCAATGAATAATAAAGAGAGGGATTTAAAATCCATTACGCAATCGAAGTTTCTTGGAAAACTCTTTCAAATTCATCTCTACCGAGCTTCTAGGGTTCAAAAATGAGAGAAACGGAAAGAAATCCCAATTTTTGAAAATAAGACACTGATAAGGGTCCTCTGCAATTGCGGACTCTTGGCCACTTACTCTCCGTAAATGTGGGAGCTTCTTCGCGAACGCGGAGTTCTTACTTCCCAATAGCTCCTCCGCGAATGCGGGAACTCCTCTATGAATGTGGGAGCTCCTCATGAACGTGGTGGTCTGACTTCCAACTCGCCATGAACACGACCCAAATCCTGTGAACGCGTGGTTCATCAGACAGCAGTTAACATCAATTACACAAAGCACAAAAATTCACCGAATAGACCCTAGGGATTTGTTTGGAATCCCATACAAACAAGTCAAATATGCTACTCAATTAAACTCGACGTTCCAGACTCAATGGAACAATCAAAACACGAATCTGAGGTCTCCTTGACCCAAAACCCATGACAGTCGCAATAAACTAACTTAGTACTCAAAAAGACCAAACTGCCCTCAGAACCTTCGAAAAGTCAACCAAGACCTCACCTAGGCCTAAAATCATCCTCTAAATTCAATGGATCTATTAGAAATCTAATTCAAGTGTCCAAACTCTAGATTTTGACAAAAGTCAACTCAAGGACTAAATTCACTTAAACTTACATCTCAAGACCTCAAATTCATGAAGCAACTCTAAATCAGAAAATGATGACACCTCTAGCCCAAAGTCCACATTCCAAAGCTGATGGAACTGATGGAATTCTATTCCGATACTCAAAACTTTGATTATTACAAAAAACCACTCTTATAGACTTTAACCCATACAAAACTCAAAACTTAAAAAATCATAACTTTTCTATCAACTTCCAAAATCAACTTCACAAACTAATCAAAAATGCTTCGGGGTAACTATCGTGAGGGGTAAATGGTAATTTTATGAAAATTCCAAAAATAACCTTTTGGGTCATTATATTATCCACCATTAAAAACCATGTTCATCCTCAATCATAAAGTAAGAGAAAGTACTTGAACCTTAAAAAATCTGAGGATATCTGGCACACATATCGCACTCTGTCTCCCAAGTTTCCTCTCTAACTAAATGATGCTTCTATTGCACCTTCACTGAAACAACCTTCTTAGTTCTAAGCTTTCGAACCTGCCTATCCAATGTAGTTATAGGCTCCTTTTCGAATGACAAGTCTGGAACCAACACCACTGAATCGAGTGAAAGCACATGGGACTCATCCAACACATACTTCCAAAGCATGGAGACATATGGAAAATTGGATGTACAACTGACAAGCCAGGTGGCAAGGCCAAATTATAGGCCACCTTCCCAATCTGTTCCAAAATCTCAAAAGGGCCAATGAATCGAGGGCTAAGATTGCCCTTCTTGCCAAACCTCATCACACCTTTCATGGGTGACACTCTGAGCCAAATATGATTGCCCTCCATAAACTCCAAAGCTCAAACCCTCCTATCTACATAACTCTTATGTCTACTCTGAGCCTTCAACAGCCTACCCTAGATCATACGAACATTCTCCATGGCTTCTCTAAGAAAGTATGTATCTAATGAGTCCACCTCAGCTGAATCAAACCAACCGATCAAAGATCTACACCGCCTACCATACAACGCCTAAAATTGGACCATGTGAATACTGGAGTGATGATTGTTGTTGTAGGCGAACTACGCTAAGGGCAAGTGTTGATCCCAATGAGCACCAAACTCAATCTCACACGCTTGAAGAATGTCCTTCAACACCTGAATCATCCATTTAGACTGCCCATCTATCTGATGGTGAAAGGTTGTACTCATGTCTAACCGAGTACCAAAACCATGTTGCAAGGCCCTCCATAAGTGAGAAGTGAACAGTGAACTTTGATCAAAGACAATAGAAATAAGCACCCCATGTAGCTGAACTATCTGACTGATGTAGAGTCGAACTAACCTCTCGGCCGCGTACTTCACTGAATCGAAATAAAATGGGTAAACTTGGTTAACCTATCAACGACCACCCAAATAGAATCATAAACACCTACCATGGTATGCAAGCCCACAACAAATTCCATGGTAATATGTTTCCACTTTCAAGTAGGAATGGAAATCCTTTGAGACACACCTTCAGGACATTGATGGTCACACTTGACCTATTAGCAAGTAAGACACCTAGACACAAACTCAGAAATGTCTTTCTTTATGCCACACTACCAGTAATGGTGACTAGGATCATGGTACATCTTTGCCACTCTTGGATGAATAGAATATCTAGAACAATGATCCTCCTCCAAGATTAATCTAACCAACTATCCCACCTTGGGTACACACATCCTACCTCTGATCCTCAACACCCCATCGAAATCAAGCACAACCTCTTTAGCTTTACCCCTTAACACCTTGTCCTCAATAAGGCATATCTTCTCATCATCAAACGGACGCTCACGGATCTGCTCAACCAAAGAAGACTGGGCCTTAACAAAGGCAATCACACCACTGCTCTCCTTTGAAAACTACAATCGGATAATACTATTGGCTAATCTATGAACATCTCTAGCCAACAGTCTCTCCTCAACACTGAGTGCGCCAAGACTCCCCTCAACACTGAATGCGCCAAGACTCCCCTTAACACTGAGTGCGCCAAGACTTCCCATGTTAGGGATCTTCCTACTCAAAGCATCGGCCACTACATTGGCCTTCCTTGGTTTATATAGGATGTTCATGTCATAGTCCTTCAGTAACTCAAGCCATCTACGCTTCCTCAAGTTCAAATCCCTCTGACTGAAGGTGTACTAAACACTCTGATGATCGGTGAAAACCTCACAATGCACTCCCTACAAATAGTGATTCATAACTTAAGCACAAAGACCAGAGCCACCAACTCCAGATCATGAGTAGGGTAGTACTTCTCATGGGTTTTCAACTACCTAGAAGCATAAGCAATCACCTTCCCCTTCTCCATTAGAACACCACCCAAACAAGCCCCTAAAGTATCATAGTATACAGTAAAGTCCACACTCAGGTAGAGTCAACACAGGAGCCAAAGTCAACAAACTCTTCATCTTCAAAAACCTCTCCTCACACTCATCATACCACTGAAATCCCACACTCTGTAGAGTTAATCTAGTCAATGGGGTTGAGATAGTGGAGAAACCCTACACAATTCATTTGTAATAACCTACTAACCAAATGAAACTCCAAATT
The DNA here is from genome assembly GCA_018342035.1 of Solanum appendiculatum. Classification (NCBI taxonomy): domain Eukaryota; kingdom Viridiplantae; phylum Streptophyta; class Magnoliopsida; order Solanales; family Solanaceae; genus Solanum; species Solanum appendiculatum. The sequence goes on along the minus strand of JAGDQO010000267.1, from coordinate 19,913 downwards.
AGGAGAAGTAGGTCTCGTCCAACCTCTAACGGCTTCGATCTTGGTCAGATCCACTCTAATACCCTCCTTACACACAACGTGTCCTAAGAATGACATGGAATCAAGCCAAAACTCACACTTGTTACATACAACTTCTCTTTATTCAACCTCCAAAGCACTATCTTCAAGTGTGTAACATGGTCCTCCTCAGTCCTGGAGTACACCAAAATATCATCAATAAAGACAATCATAGACGAATCAAAGAAAGATCAAAACACCTCATTCATCAACTCTATGAACATTGCAGGGGCGTTAGTCAACCCAAAGGACATCACCAAGAAATCATATTGGTCATACTGAGTTTGAAAAGCTATCTTAGGGACATCTGATGCCCTAATCTTCAACTAATGATAACCTAACCTCAAGTCTATCTTAGAGAACAACACTACCCCCTTGAAGTCGATCAAACCAGTCATCAATGAGCAGAACATGATACTTGTTCTTCACTGTTACCTTGTTCAACTGTCTTTAGTCAATACACATCCTCATAGTCTTATCCTTCTTCTTCAAAAATATGACTGATGCACCTCAAGGCGACACACTAGAGTGTATAAAACCCTTACTCAACAAGTTCTGCAACTAATCCTTCAACTTCTTCAACTCTGCTGGGGCCATACAATAGGTAGGAATAGAAATGGGCTAGGTGCCTAGCTCCAAATCAATAGCAAAGTTAATATCCCTATCAGAAGGAACACATAGAAGATCAGCAGGGAACACATCTGGAAACTCCTGAACCATAGGAATGGTCTCCATTGGAGGTGACTCGACACTAGAGTCCTGGATAAAATCCAAGTAGGACAAACAACCTTTATCCACCGGTCTTTATGAATGAAAGAAGGAGATAACTTTGCTAGGCTAAGAACCACTAGCACCCTTCCACTCAACCCTCAGAAACTAGGCATCGCTAAGGTTACAGTTTTAGCATTACAATCAAGAATAGCATGGTAGGGGGAAAGACAATCCATACCCAATATAACATCAAAGTCCACCATCTCTAGAATAATCAGGTCTACCCAAGTGCCATACCCTGCCAAGGAAACAAGACATGATTGATACACTCGGTCCACCATTAAGTACTCACCTAAGGGTGTAGAAACACAAATAGGTACACGCATGCTATCACACATCATATAAAACCAAACGGCAAAATAGGCAGACATATAAGAGAAACTAGATCCTGAATCGAACAATACATATGCAAATTGCTGGCAGATTAGGACGATACCTTTAATAACTACATTAGAAGCCTTTGCCTCGGGTCTCCCGAGAAAATCATAAAACTAGCCCCCTTGGCCACCGCCATCCTAGGTGGTACCTCTACCTCCACACTATTATTCTATAGTACCACTACTAGTCGGAGGTGTTGGCCCTCTAGCTGGAGTAGAATCAGTACGTTGGGCCCTGAATGAGTCTGCTTAGGGACCTACCATAACTAGTTACCGGGGTCCCTACAACCATGACAAGATTTCAAAGCAGAAGACTGTTGTGATGGACTGGATGAACCGCTATAACTACTTCATCCCGCAGACCATTGTTTTGAACCATATGAACCATTTCCTATACTCTGAGACCCATGAGGTGTCTTACCACCCCCGAATATCGGCAGAGCAGCATGAACTAGTTCTCAACACTGGAATGAACCACTTCCTCTATAGGTTCTGCTTCTGGATGAGGCACTAGAAAACTGACCAGATGCACGGGCCCTCTTAGAGTCCCCAAACTCCTCTCTCTCTATGAAATCTGCCTCCTTGGCAGTACTCACAATGAAATGGAAGGAAACCCCCTCACGGTCTATTCTAAACATGCTAGACATATGAAATAAGTCAACCCTCTCATAAATCATCAGGTGCTCTCTGCCTTATTAGGAATAATGGCTACAGAATGCCTAGACAGTTGATAGAATCAGGCCTCATACTCAATGACCAAAAGTTTCTCTTGCCTCAGACTCTCAAATTTGAGTCGACTCTCCTCTCTCACGATCTAAGAGATGAAGCGGTCATAAAAGGCACTAAGAAATATCTCCCAGGACACTAGAGGCGATCCAACTTGTAAATAGCCAAATAGATTCTCCACCACTCCATCGCTGGCCCGCACAGCTGGAATGTAGCATATCGAACTCCATCCGACTTAGCTAACCCAACAATCTCAAGTAATTTTCTATAAGTTGTCCGGAACGATCATGAGCGTCCTCACTTTTTTGACCTTGAATCTGGGGTGGATCCATCTTTCTGAACCTCTCGTACCTATGCTACTCATCCTCTATCAAAACAAATAAAGGAGCACACTGAACCCCAACTATTTGTGTAGGACCTCCTTCAACCCCGAGACCCATTAGTGGCTACCCAACCAGATCCTGAACCAATGGAACATGTCGCTACCTTGGGGTCTAATCCCCCACTAAAATCTGTGATCCTTGTGGTGTGCCTATCGCACAACCACCTTAAGTAAAACACTCAAGCACACACACCCTCAATATTGTATCCTGAAGCAATGTTGTGACTTCATACTCTTGAGGAACCTGGTCCTCTCCCACATCAATCTCTGGCTCAAGAGAAACATCCCTACCATGACCCCTCGGTGGTGCCGCTCTATAGGCACGACCTATGGCTAGTGCTTGATAACACTCAAATCACTCTCCAAAACCAATTAAAAAGAGGGAGCAGTCATTGTCAATAAAAACCTAACAAAGAGTCGAGGTCAAATCCCACAAGGAATGGTGTATCGTGGAGAATTCCTTATCAAGAAATTTTGACTTTAATTTAGCTCATTTGTAATAGTATGAACAATTTGCTGGAAGATACCACCAACTTAATATAAAGTTTTGGTTATCAATTATCGCAATTGAACAAAAATATAGATGAAACTAAGAATTAACAAGCAATCTAGGGATGCGGGGATTGAAAATCGATATCACATAGGGGTAATTGTGCTGCTCTATAGTGATGAACATTCATAAATAGTCTAAGTCATCTTCATTGACACTAATCATCTTTCAATCTCAAAGCATCGATGCATATAATCTCCTTTCGGTCTCATCTAATTGCCAACACTAAAAAACCCAATACCTTACTCTATTCTCTCATTCAAGAACAGGGAAAATAGATTCGACCCATAACCTCTCTATTAAGTAAGTTACAAACACCAAACCTAAATTGCTAGTATTGAACTAATCACCCACTCCAATCAATCTCTTTCGAGCATCAACCGGAGATCGAAAGTAGGAATTAAGTTTGCAATCTTAACCCTTAAATTAACCCCATGGTAATTAGACCAAATTCATGTATGAATAGCAACAAAATAGAGCATAGCACAGTACCAACTACATTAAATCAACACTCAACCCCATTGAAGCTCCTCCCCTAGATCTTGGGGTATTAGCCCCCCATCACAAAAAGTAAAGAAATTATACCTTCTATGAGAGCATCCATAGGTAACCTGAAATCAAACAATTAAGAATCAACCCACTTTGGGTTCAACTTCAAATTATCAAAACTCAACACCAAGTTGTAAAACCCCAAAATCTTGAAAAAGTGTTCTTCAAAAGTAAAGTGTTCTCTAACTCTCTAAAACTATTTTCTGAACTCACTCTCCTTCTTCTTTACAAATGACATCCTTTGGGCTATTTATATTTTCCCAAAATCTACTTAGTGACTGACTCGGTAACATTAGTCGGGCTTCAGGTGCTTAAACCTCAGTTTGGAAACTTGATTGAGTTAGACTTTCACGCTCCATGAATTGTCGAGTACCACCTTTGTTCGCCTTTCAAGTATTCCATCTTTGCTTTGCACACTATCACGTTGGGTGATGTTCATCTGGGTCACCGTTCTCGTTCAGCGTATCGCCATCTTCACTGGAGTCTGTCGACCTTCTTTGATAGACATAAGTGTTTTGCTCTGTCAATTTGGGTGAGGTCGTGCTCAGTTTGTGATCCGCCCTTCATGTTAGGTGATCTACAATATTCACTTGCACTTCTTTTTATATTTTTGGCCATTCATTGAAACATCAGTCTTTGTCTTGTCCAATCGCCTTCATAGATGCAAATCATCAACATTCTATCAGAATAGGACAAAATTAGGCATTGAGTACACTAATTATTGAGCTAAATGGACTTCAAATGAGTGCAAATCTACCACTCATCAACACCCCCAACTTAAACTTTTGCTTGTCCACAAGTAAATCAAGAACACTAAAAGCTCAAATAGGGTGTCTACAACAATACTCAATCAGAGCTAACATGGAAGCGCCAAAGCAAGACTACTCTCAATAACATGTTACCCTCAAGCATGATCGAAAAGCTTCAAATGATGACTAGCTAGTCTCAAAACAAGCTCATTCTCACTTTAGATTCTTTTCTAATTTAAAAAAATGTTTCAACAAATGTATTCAAGTGCCCTCACATCAAGAATGATTGCATGCTCTCACAAAGCAAATCAACAAAAGTGTAATAAATCAATGCAACTTTCTCTCTCTCAAAAGAGAAACACATGCAAGCTTTGTCTCATAGGCTTGTCCATATTTTCCAATCATCACATAGCCTAGTTCATGCTAGATCTCAAGGGTCTTTTAGGCTTGCAATGGGGCCGAGGTTTAAGGTATGGTCAATTTGGATTGGTGACTTTACCTTTTCAAAGAATTCTTGCAATCATCATTGCCTCTTCTCATGTTCTTTTCCTTCCTTTTCATTTGAGAACTCAACTCTTGACTTTTCACTCAATTTATTTGGAATTCCCTTTTTATTTCATTCACTTCTCTTTTTCATTTTCATTTTTTCAAGGCATTTTCATCATAATGATTGCTCTCCCTTTATTTATGGGCAGGGGAGGTTCCTTTTTTGGTAACACTTTCAAAGTTGAGTCTCATTTCATCTTTCTTTGATCTTCACTTGGCTTTCATTCACCCCCAACTTAAGCTTTCGGCCTAATTTGGCTATTCAACATCACAATGCTTCAAAAAGGATTTTTGGTAAGAAGGAAGGGATAATTTTGGTTCAAGAGGCTTTCTTTTGGTTACCAACAAATAGGTTAGGCTCAAATGGTACCAAAATGGATTCGCACCCTCACAAGGTAGCCACAAAGGATTGATGGACAATTTGGTTCCCTCTTCAATTGTTGCCCAAGATCATGTCTAACATTCACCAATATTCACACAATTGGACTAACAAGACAAATTCTAGGACTCCACATGCATGATTTCAAGTAGGCCCTTGCCACACATGGAACTTTGAAATACACTCATTTAGCACATCCCGAAAAGATCAAGAGCGTACATGTGACATTCATTGCAAAGCTCACATTGAAACACAATTACTCAACAAACGATTCAAAGAGATCACTCAAAGGTGTAACCAAATCGATTTCATTCTCGCAACACCAACACTATGCATCATGCTCATCATGAGTACTATTCAAGACATCAATATTGAACCAAATCAATTCTTAAATTGTTATCAATGAAAACATCATGCCTTTCATGATTTTAAATTTATGAGGGGTTGCAATCATAAAGAGAGAACAAAAAAGAAATATAGAGACACATTTACCCAAAAGAGCACTCTAATATATAAAACAGTAATACTACAATTGTTCAAAACTCAAAATAATAAAATACAATCAAAAAGTTGAATATTGGCACGAAGACCCTCACCCCACCAAAAATAACAGTGTAGTGTCCTCAATGCAAGATAAATAAAAATACGAGGAGGCTAAGATAAAGGGTCCCCCTGACAGGCTATGCATAAGGAGCACTCTCGTCTGGAGTCACAGGTGGTGACACCTCAAGAGGAGCATCGATGCCTGATAATAAGATCATTGGAGGCGGCAGGGAAGGCTCAACTGGGGCATCAATGCCTATCTCAGCACTATTAGAGCCAACCTCTGAAGTCACTTGAAGAGATCTCTCCAGGGCTACCTCAAGAATGACCTCCTCGGTCTCCTGAAGCTCGATCAGTGTCTCTACAATCCCCTGCTCTTTAGCGTGTAGCTCATCCTCATTTGTCTCCTTGGCAAAATCATCCTCGGCCCTCTCACTCTCATCAGCCTCAGCAGACTCAACATCCATAGCAACCTCAGGTTGCTCACTAGAGGGAGGCACAACACTCCATATCTCGAGCAACAGCATCTAGTAGGGGAACCTCGCCCCAAAGCATGGAGATGTTCATTGAATGTAACTGAACCACCTCCATCCACAGAGTAGCAATCTCCTCTCTCATGGTGTCTAGTGTGCCAGAACTACCCTTGGCCCTCTCCCTAGCCTTTAATCTAGCTATGAGATTATCTAATCTCACGTTGTGACTTTGAATGGTCCCCTCACACTTGACCACCCCCTCTATCAAGGGAGCCAAGGCCTTATTAATGGCCTAGTCAATAAACCTGGGCATGTCTATCTCAACCAAGTCAGCTCTAACATCTGCTAAATGGGCAAGGCTACCCATCTAGTAAATCATAGCCTAGGTCAAGGGAGGATTGGAAATAGAAAAGGGGGGAGGCCTCACAGTAGAAGCAGCAGCAATAGGCACAGAAGGAGTATAGGTAGCAGTGGAGGTAGGTGGAAATACTTGCCAGCTCCATAAAAGGAGCAGGTGTGCTATCCTGAGCTACAAAAGTGGTAGGGTCAACCACGGGCATAGAATCTGGTGGTGGCGTCTTTCTCCGAGCTATATCGTCCCATAAACACTCTACCTCAATTCTTCGAATGTCACTGGATGAAGTAGGTGTGACCTTGACATCTGTAGATGCCCGGAATGGGACTCTTACCCTCTCGCACAGCTACGTGATCAGTGCTGGAAATGGGAGCGATGTTTACTCCTGCCTTGCCCTCATAAACATCCCATCCGCAATAATAGCACCTACATGTATCTGCTCCTTATCAATGATGGTACTTACTAAGACCGCCTTGTCATGGTGAAGGATGGGCTCGTTCTGTAATGGCATCATGTTGCTGTTGATGAATCCAAAATATTATCATGCCGCCACATTCAAGTCCTTCTTCTCGATCCGAGCACAATCAGCCATCGAGGATGGTGAGGAGTCTGAGATCAAGGGAGAAATCCAACCCTTTAAAGAGTCTATGTCATGGCGCATCCTAAGTGAATATAAGTCTGAAGCGAATGCTGGCATATTCATGGCAATATTAATAACCCGGGCGTCACACCAGACTTTCTTGCCTCTCACCTCTACTTCCTCCAGTTGTTTCCAGACTATGCCCTTTCATTTCTTAGGAAGGGTTGGAGCGTACGCAACATAGAACTCCCTTAGGGTTCTTGGGCTTTGTGAATCCTTCAAATCTGTGTAATTGTATAGTACTCCAGGTTGCTGGGTAGTCGCTCATTACACCATCTACAGAGAGCCATCACTCCTCAAGTATTGTCCTTTCGCCAGCAGCTTTGAGCCTATTCAAAGCTTTTGGAGCGATAACTGAAAGGACTCGAGAAGCTGGTGCTTGTGTAGAAGAAGATTGCACCAACTTTGATTTGACATTCGTCCTCTTTCTCACTACTCCTTTTCTAGGTTGTACCCTTTCTTGGGTAGACGACTCAGTAGTGGCAGCATTTTGATGGCAGGGAGCCTCCGAAGGCTCATTTATAGATACTCCCTGATGTTTCTTTAGTGGAGGAGAAAGAGGAGACTCTCTATCTGACTCAATATCGTAGGAAACCACATTTTTTCCCTTAGTTCATGCCATCACTTGCAAAGCACACATTAAAATAAAGGATTTGTGAAGGTTAGTTGAAATTAAACGCACATTAAATAACCTTTTGAAAAAACTCCTGAGGCTTGCCTAGCAGGAAGGCGTATCGCCAAATAGGATCGGCGAACTCCGGTGAGCTCGCCGAAATGGACAGTACCAATTAACTCAAGGCTTAAGCATACAAGGCAAAGTCAATGCTAATTCGGCAATTTGCCGAGTCAGTTTTGGCGGGCTATGACAAGTCCATCGAAGCTGACAGTGCAAAAGGGAAAGACACAGGCATCAAGGGCGATGTCCTCTCCTACTCGGCGATTCACCGAGTCGGTTTCGGAGGACTAAAACAAGCCCGTCGAATGGGACACTACCCAAAGCCATGCATATGCTAAGGAAGGTGATCTGGGGCTTACTCAGCAATTTGCCTCACCTCTTTGGCGAGCTAAGACAAGCCCGCTGAACAGGAAGTGTTCAGCCCAGTGCCAACTTTTCACAGCTAAACCAACACGCATAATAAATACAAGTTTCCCCCAACATTACAATCCGCCTATATGCTTTTCTACCCATGGGTACTCAGACTTCCTCCAAATATTACTAAGAATTGCACTAACTAATGATTTTCCCTTAAGAAAGTAGTCACCTTGTTTATCATTGGGCAAAATCATGCAATTAGGTAAACACTGGGCTACTCAGACTTCACCCACATTAAATTAGGCATAGACCCAGCAAAGTTATCAATTTAATTCAGCAATTTAACCAACACAAGCACGATTCACCATATTTAGAGGCATTCACAATCAAAATCTCATGAGCATAGTTCAAATCATACCATATGATGCCACCCATTAAAATCAAACACATTAAAGTAGTTAAAAGGCTCAACCCCACACTCTATATGCAATTTAAACTCAAAATCATCAACAAGAATTTGAAAACCAACCTCAATATCGAAAATAATATAGAAAAATGAGGAATCAAGGTTCGGTTGACACAAACTCCAAGCAAATGCACTTCTCAAACTTTGTAAATGCTCACAAAAACTCAAAATATGCAAGCCAAGAGAAAGGAATCAAAACGGCTCTCAAATCTCAAAGGGAAAAGACCCTTGGTCTTTTTATACCAAGATCGTTAGGCTATCTCGACTAAAGTCACCTAAAGTGTTTGGCGTATCACCATTTGAGCTTAAGCTCGCCGAACATGCCTGAACAATTACCAAACTTGAAGATTGCTTTGGCGGACCCGATGGAGTCCGCATAGTGTACTTCGGCGTATCGCCTTTTGGAGTTTTGATCGCTGACGTTGATAGTACACTTTTCCATCTATTCAAGCTCAAAAGGGGAATAAGAATGAGTCCGCTCAATGCCTTTGGTGCATCGCCGTTTGAGGCTTGGTATCGCCTATTCTTCCCTTATTGATCTTTCAACCTCTTTTCAACCTACACTCATAATGCACGTAATTCAAAAGCAATAAAAACAAAAGTAAAGACTTGGGTTGCCTCCCAAGAAGCACCTTATTTAACGTTGTGGCACGACATAATCCTCAAACTCAACAATCATTCTTGAGGTTCGGGATGGTGTCACAAGGCAGAGTTCCCTTTTGCTTTGGATTGAGATGAGTGGCCAGTTGACTCAGTTGGGTCTCCAGCCACTTTATGAAAATAGAGTGAGAAGTCACCGTCTGCGATAGAATGGAGAAGTCATTTTTCAAATCCTTCAACACCTTATCAGATCCTTCAATCTTATTGTAGATCCTTGCAAGTATGTCTTCAGTCTTGTTTCCTTCTGACCCAGTTGGTTCTTTTGGACGTGGACGATCATGGGGAGGCACATACCTATCTTTTTCCATCTCCCTATCTCTCCTAGTTCCACCTCGCTAGTCTTTCCAACCACTATCTCTATCTTTGTTTCAACATTGGTTCCCAACTTAGTGTTGATAATTTATGTGAGAACCCCCCACTTGATTTCCCAAGTATTGAAATTCTTCATTGTATAATGCCTCAAATTTGGCATCATCCGAGAATTACCCACTGCTGGTTCCAACCGCATTTACCGACTTGGTTCCACCTCCCATGACATGTTTAGACAACAAATCGATTTGGGTCATCATTTTGGCCATGTTTTCTTCTCTTTCATGGTCTTTCTCGATTTGTTATTTAGTTAAACCCACTTGTAGAGTAGGCATTTTTTCCTCTCTAGTGTGCCATGCTCGGTTAACCTTAGTCATATCATCAAGCAACAATGCAGCCACCTCATATGGTTGTCTCATTAATCCACCATGGACTAATTGGTAAGCCACACCTTTATTGACTGAATCAAGACTGTAATAAAAGTATTGGAGCAGCAAATTGTCTGGAACGCCATGTGTTAGACATTGCAAGAGCAACTTTTTGAACCTCAGCCATGTCTCATGCAAAGGCTCACCTCCATTACACCTGAAATTTTGGATTTGGAGACGAAGTTTAACCACCTTCGAAGGTGGAAAGAATCTCTCCAAGAAAGCATCAGTTAGCTCATCCCACAAAGTAATAGAATCATTTGGCAACTCCGCCAACCATCTTGTAGCCTCTCCCGTTAAAGAGAACGAGAATAACCTCAACCTTACGGATTTTTGGGAGATATTTTTGAACACAAAGGGTCCACATACCTACTTAAAATTCCTAAGGTGTTCATGGGGATCCTCATGAGCTAGACCCCCTAAAATTTCTTTCATCTGTAGCAATTGTACGTAGTTCCGGTTATGTAAAACACAGGGGGTATCCAGATTGCTCCTATGGTTTGAATAACATTAAAGGACATGTCATTTAAATCACCCATGTTGTCATTTTGACCATAGTGACTAATGTTATCACTTCAATGGTCACTCATTTTGTCAATCTGCAAATCAGCCAACAACAACACCTAACAAAAAACCTACTACAAATAAATAAATTAAAATCTAATTTATCAATTAAAATTCTCAACTACAAGTCCCCGGCAACGGCGCCATTTTTAATAACGCTCAAATAACTCTCCAAAACCAATTAAAAATAATGAGTGGTCGTCATAAATATAAACCCAACAAAGAGTTGGGGTCGAATACCACAAGGAATGGTGTATCGTGGAGAATTCCTTATCTAGAAATTTGGACTTTAATTTAACTCACTTGTAATAGTAAGAACAATTGGGTGGATGATACCACAAACTTAATATAAAGCTTTGGTTATCAATTATTGCAATTGAACTAAATTGTAGACAAAATCTATAATTAACAAGCAATCTAAGGGTTCGGAGATTGGAAATCGATATCACATAGGGGTACTTGTGATTCTCTATAGTGATGAACATTTATGAATAGGCTAAGTCATCTTCATTAACGCTAATCATCTTTTGATCTCAAAGCATCTATGCGTAGATTCTCCTTTCGGTCTCATCTAATTGCCAATCCTAAACTACCAAATACCTTAATCTATTCTCTCTTTCAAGAACAGGAAAAATAGATCCAACCCATAACCTCTCTTTCAAGCAAGTTACAGAAATCAAACCTAAATTACTAGTATTGAACTAATCACCCACTCCAATCAATCTCTTTCGAGCATCAATTGGAGATCGGAAGTAGGAATTAAGTTTGAACAACAACAAAATAGAGCATAGCACAGTACCCACTACATTAAATCAACACTCAGCCCCATTGAAGCACCCCTAGATCATGGGGTATTAGCCACCCATCACAAAAAGTAAAGAAATTATACCTTCTATGAGAGCATCCATGGGTAACTTGAAATCAAGCAATTAAGAATCAACCCACTTTGGGTTCAACTTCAATTTATCAAAATTCAACACCAAGTTGTAAAACCCCAAAAGCTAGAAAAAGTGTTCTTCAAAAGGAAAGTGTTCTCTAACTCTCTAAAACTATTTTCTGAACTCACTCGCCTTCTTCTTTACAAATGACATCCTTTGGGCTATTTATATTTTCCCAAAATTTGGCCCAAAATACACTTAGTGATTGACTCGGTAACATTAGTCGGGCTAGCCAAACCTGCTTGTTAAATCGCCCTTCTTTCCTCATCTCGCCTTGTTATGCACTAGGCTTCAGGTGTTTGAACCTCAGTTGACGAACTTGATTTAGAAAGCCTTTCATACTCGGTGAATCGCTGAGTACCACCTTTGTTCACCTTTCAAGTATTACATCTTTGCTTTGCACACTGTCATGTTGGATGATGTTCATCTGGGTCGCCATTCTCATTCGGTGTGTCACCATCTTCACTTGAGTTTGCTGACCTTTATAGATAGACATAAGTGCTTTGCACTATCAATTTGGGTGAGGGCGTGCTCAATTGGCGATCCGCCATTCATGTTAGGCGATCTACAATATTTACTTTGCACTTCTTTTTGTATTTTTTGTCATTCTTTCAAACATCATTTCATGTCTTGTCCAATTGCCTTCATAACTTCAAATCATCAACATTCTATTAGAATAGGACAAAATTAGGCATTGAGGACACTAATAATTGAGCAAAATGGACCTCAAATGAGTGCAAATCTACCACTCATCAGTGCCACTCCACGTGTACAGCCTCTTGCTTGGGCTCTATCCCAGCCCTAGATAGGGTCTCAATAATTGGCTTGGGGACTGCCTCCCCTCCTCTACCAGTAATAGAAGAACTAGTCCTCGCCATCTGCCAACAGAACGTGCGACAACTTAGAACTAGTGAAGGTAACCATGCATGATACGACTGAATAAACAAGAATAAAGTTTCCTAACAATCTTCATAGCCTCTCGAAGATAAGCACAGATGTCTTTGTACCAATTCTTGAGACTTTACTAGACTTGGCTTTTATCTGCATGAGACCTATAAACCTGGGGCTCTAATACCATTTGTCACGACCCAAAAATGGATGTCATAGAACTTTCCTTATCCCACCAAGACAAGTCATCCTATAACCCAAATATATAACAACAAACGTGGAAGTAAACAAGCATGAAAGTCTAACACAATAAATTAATGTGGATAACGTAACCAACTTAATTAAACCCGCAAAACCTAGTTGTCACGTGTACAAGCCTCTAATGTGTTACAACATATACAAGTCTCAATGTCAATGTTTTTAGGATAGAACAAGATCATAATAAAGGAGTAAGAGGTGGCTGCTTGGATGACAAGCAGCTACCTCAACACTCTCCGCAATATGACTTGAGCTTAGAATGGGAGAAAGAGTAATCACGAAGATTTGGGCTCATAATCTACACATGTGTAGAAGCAAGGGAGTGAGTAACAAACAACACGGTACTCAGCAAGCAAAACATTAACTCAAAGTAAAGTAATATAGAATAGGGGTACTCCAAGCACCCCAACTAAACCTCTTCAACTGAAAACCTAACAGTTCACAGATAATATAGCATATAGCACGAATACCAACACTTCAACACATATGAGTCACCAATATAAAGTCCATAAGCATCAAACACAATTCCCAATACAAATTACTACAAGGTTTATAATGATAATGATGTGCAATGCAATGAAATGGGATGCCAAATATAGTGATGCATGTTTGTCCTACAATACACATCCACTGATTATCAAGTCAAAACCCATGGGGGACGCACAAGGTCTATTTATCCGCCAAAACCATTTCCCATTAGTATAATCATCAATCATCGGAACTATTTCCCATTGGCATCACCGAAACCATATCCCATCGGCATATTCATCAATTGCCAAAACTATTCCCTATTGGCATCGCCAGAACCATTTCCCATCGGCATCATCACAACAAGTCTCATCACAGTATTTTGGAATCAATGCAAATAGGTAGGTTAACATAAATAATCAGGAGATGATCATTTCCATATCAATACACAATCCACAATAACACAATCGTAATACATTATCAACAATGAATTATCATAACCTTATCAAAAATATTCTCAATACGTCACACATCAATATATCATCAAGTCGCCATTTTATTCCCCTTTTTCATCATTTGGATTATTCAATATGGAAAAGTCAAATCCATTACCAAGTCTCATTACTCCCCCAACACATACAATAAGGAAATACGAGATTCTATATACTTAACAAAGGTCAAGAAGTCTACTTTCTTTAATTAATCAAACAATCACTCCACAACTTGAGTTTTTCCACTTCATTGTGTCTCCAAATCAACATAATCTATTCAAATAAATAATTACAATAAGATTTTGAAACCAACCACATCCATATCAAGAGTTTTTGAAAATGGTGTCAAATTAACCCAAAAACCCAATTCTAAAAGCAAAGAGTAAATCTGGAAATTTTTACAAAAATGTGTTATCTAAAAAAATTGGAAGTCAATGGTGAAAACCATTTCGAAAATGGAGTTGAATTCATTCATAAACCACCATTTTTCTTTAAACACAAATTCTTGAAAATTTCACAAGGTTTGAACCCAAAACTAGTAATTAGATGGAATATTATGACATAATCAATAAATACTAAAGAGGGGGAGTTGAAATCTGTTATTCAATCAGGGTTTCTGGAAAAACATTTTCAAAATTACCTCTACCGAGCTTCTGGTTCAAAAATGGCAGAAGTGGGAAGAAATCCTGATTTTTGTAAATAAGACATTGTTAGGGGTCCTCCGTGATTGCAGACCCTGCCTACGATTACTGACTCTTGACCACTTACTCTCCATGAAGGCAGGAGCTTCCCCGTGAATGCAGAGATCTGACTTCCTGACCCTCCACGAACATAGGAGCTCATCTGCGAAAGTAGAGGTCTGAGTTTCGTGAACGCAGCCCAAACCCCACAAATGTGGGCGTCATCTGACACCACCTAATAGTAATTAACAAGGCACAAAGATTCACCAAATTGACCCTCATGATTCATCATATACACAATCGAAATATTCTACCCAACTAAGCTCGACGTTCTAGACTCAACAGAACCATCAAAACATGAATTTGAGGTCTTCTTCAGCCGAAACTCATATAAGTAAGATAATAAGTGGTCGATAGGAATAAAAATACCCAATAAGAGTCAGGATCGAACAGTAACTAAACAATTCATTACAGTAATTAAACAAGATGGGTGGATGATTCAACCAAATTTACGAACAGGGTTTTGGTATCAAATAACACAATTAAACTAAAATTAGGAATTCAAACAAGTAAGAGACAATCTAGGGGGTGTGGGGATTGGTATCAATGTTAATTAGGGGTACTTGTGCTTGCTCAATATTGCTAAATAATCATGGATAGGTTGCGTAATCTTAAATGACACTAATCTCCTTTCGATCTCAAAGCATCAAATCATAGAATCTCGTTTCAATCTCATCTATGTGAATCACAAATCAACCCACTACCTTACTAGAATCTCTCTTTCGAGCAGAGTTTTCAACTAGAATTTAACCACAATTAATCTTTCGAGCAAACTGCAACAATCAAAACTAAATTGCAGGCATTAAACTAATTATCCACTTTAACTAATCCTTTTTAAGCATCAATCAAAGATCTAGACTAGGATTAAGTTTGTAGCCTTCACCTACGAATTAACCCATACTAATTAGCTCAAATCCACGAATATACAACAATAAATCAGAGAAAGACACAATATCCACTACAATATAACAAAAACCAATCCCATAATTACAGCCCTAGATTTGGGGTTTTAGCCAAGCATCATAAAAGGAAAAGAGAGTATACCCATTATGATTTCAGCCATTGGGGACTTGAAATTAAGCAATAATCTTCAACACCCACTTGGATTTGAACCTTCAATTGTCAATTATAAGGCTGTGCACAAACCCCAAAACTAAGAGTATTTCTCAAAGGGTAAAGGAAATATCTCTAAAAAAGGATTCTCAAAACTAATTCTCAAACTGATACTGAAAATTGAAAAAATTTCTCTCTTTTGGACTATTTAAAGTTTCCCAAAATTTGGTAAAAAATTCAATGTGTAAACCAGATCAGTGACATTAGTCGGGCTCACCTAACGCATTCGGTGGATCGTCGTTTGCTCCTTAGCTTGCATGTCCTTTGCTCCAGGCTTCAAGTATTTGAACCTCAATTGGCAGACTCGATCAAGTCAGCCTTTCACATTCGGTGGATCTCCGATTACCACCTTGATCGCCCATTGAGCCTTCACTCTAACTCAGAGATCTGTCACCTTTGGCGATGGATTTTATAGCTCACCCAATCCACTTCGGTGGATCGCTGTTTCACTTCTAGTTCACCGACCTACCTTGAATATTTTAAACTGTGAACACTGTCAGCTTGGGCGAGGTCTGGCCAATTGGGTGATTCAACCTTTTGGTTTGGCGACTACCAGTTGGGAGTTTGTACTCCTTTCAATGTTTTTGACCTCTTTTTCATGTATAGGATGTAAATAGGCATTGAGAACACTAATTTTTGAACTAAAAAGGCTTCAAATGAGTGTAAATGCACCACTCATCAACACCCCAACTTAAACTTTTGCGTGTCCTCAAATAAATCAAGAAAACAATTAGTTCAACAAGGGTGTCTACAATAGTTTTCAAATGGGAGTCAATATGCAAGTGATATCACAAGACTAATAACAGGCATACACAATACTCAATCATGCTCAAAATGCTTCAAATGATGACTAGTCGGTATCAAACCTAGCTCAAGTTCACTAGTGCTCCCTTCTAATGCAAAACCATGTTTCAACAAATGCAATCAAGGGCCCTCACAACAAAAAAGATTTCATGCTCTCACAAAGCATATCAAATAAAGAAGTTAAGAATCAATACAACTCTCTCTCTCTTCGAAAGAAAAATACATGCAAGCTTCATCCCATAGGTTTGCCCATATTTTCCAATCATCACACAACTTGTCTATGCAACATCTCAAGGGTCTTTTTAGGTTTGTAATGGGGCTGAGGGTAAAGGTATGGTCAATTTGGCTCAGTGACTTCACCTTTTCAAAGAATTTTTGTACTCATCTTCACCTCTTCTCAAGTTCGTTTCATTCATTTCACTTGGAGACTTCAAACCTCAATTTTTTCTCACTCGATTTATTTGATACCCCTTTTATTTCATCACACGTTTTTTTTTCATTTCATTTTCAAGCTTTTGTTTTTTATATAAGGAGGGGTACCTTCTTTTTGCTACAAAATTCAAGGTTGAGTTTCACTCTTCTTTCTTCTTTTTCACTTGGCTTTCTTTCCTCCTTCCTTTCCGCACCCCCAATATAGGTCAGTGGTTCCTTGTTTTTGCTACAAACTTCAAGGTTGAGTCTCACTCTTCTTTCTTCTTTTTCACTTAGCTTTCTTTCCCTCTTCCTTTCCACACCCCCAACTTAGGCTAGGCTATTCAAACAAATCAATGCTTCGAAAAGGATTTATGGGTGATAAGTTAGGGATATATTTGGTTCAAGAGATTTCAACAAGGTTGACAACAAATGGTTTAGGCTCAAATGGTGCCAAGATGGTTGCACACCATCACAAGGTAGTCACAAAAGATATGAATATTTATGTTCTCTCTCAAAATTTGTGCCCAAGATCATTTCTTGCATTCACCAAGGCCAGAAAATTAGACTAACAAGGAAAATTCTTGGAATCAACAGGCATGCTTTCAAGTAGGACTTCACCACACATGGCACTTCAAACACAATCATTTAGTACAGCTCTAAAAAATCAAGAAGCTTGCATGCCACGCCAATTTCTTCTTGCAACATCAACACAAAATATATTTCTCATCATGAGTACTATTCAAGCCACGATATTGGACATAATCGATCCTTGAACATCAACAATGAAAACACAAGCCATTCTCAATGATTTAAAAATTCTAAAATCATGGGGTAATGGAAAGAGCAACAAAAGGAATCAAAACCACCAATATCATAAAGAAAGCCAAAAGGCTACAAATATCTCAAAATAAAAACTAGGAATAACAAAATACAATCAAAAAGGAGAATATAGGCACAACTTCCCTCATCCCACCAAAAATAAAGTAGTAGTGTCCTCAATGCTAACAAAATGTAAGTATGAGAAGAGAGTGAGTGAAAGGTCCTGTAACACCCCATTTTTTGAAAGAAGGAAAAATGCAGTTTTAAAAAATTTTCTGGTGCCAGTGACGAAGGAGGCCATCTACGGACCGTAGGTGGAGTAACGGGCCGTAGATGGGAACCTTCGATGGCCCTACCAACTTTATAAATTTTTGAGCTTCTGAACCTTGACCTACGGAATAGCAGGACGGTTCGTAGTTCGGTTGACAGGCCGTAGATGGGTTCCGTAGATGCCTTCCAGACTTAGCCAAATTTTCAGTCCAAAACAAACTTTCTAAATCGATTGACGGAAGAGTAGGACGGTCCGTTAGTGGATGTACAGACCGTAGGTCCTGTCCGTCAATTGGCCCCGACAGTTTTATTTAAGGGCTTTTTGGACTTTTCCCTAAATGTTTATTCCTTATCCTAGACGATTTTTCCCCTTAACCTTGAACCTATTTATATTTTCTAAGCAATAATCCCTTCATTCTAACTCTCATCTCCCAAAAATATTCCTCTCTCTAGAACAACAAGAAGGAGAAGAAGAGAACTAGGGTTCTCATCAAAATCATCAATCCTCTTTTTATTTCAAGGCATTGGCATTAAGGTATGATAGTATTTACCATTTGGAGTCTTTCCTCCAATGGGTCCTCTTTTCCTTAAGGTTTTCAAGGTTTAGTCTTGCCCAAGAGAGCTAGGGTTTTGACAAATTCTTATGGGTTCTTCATTATGCTTTCCATTGTTGATGTTATGGTTGATAGTGCACGATCTAGCGTGGTAAAATAAGCTAGTGCACGATTTAGCGTAGTTTACATGCAACTTGATGAATCCCATGAGCTTATGCTAAGTATCCCCCAATTTATGATTATGCTTATGATTGTGGGTTGATTGAGAAAAGATGAATTGCATGAACTCTTTGTGAATTGAGTTAAGGATTATGATTATCAAGCTAGGAATTCCATGTAAGACTATGAATGATGAATAGAGGATATTTTATGAAAAGATGCATGATGAATCAAAATGTATGATTTTCCTCTATTACATCTAGGGGCTACCCTGGGTCGTGACAAAACTTGGTATTCAGAGCACAAGGTTTTAGAAAGATTCTAGGATGTCTCATAAGCCACGTCGAGTAGAGTCTTATTCATGAGTGTGAAGCGCGCCATATTTATGAATGAGAGGCTACAAGATGATTAGGAAACTCCACTTCTTCATTACCCTTAAGTCGTGCATAGAGTGTTATTCTATATGCCCCTCTCTCATAATCCCTATCCTACGCATTTTGGGATATAGGGTCTCGAAGAGCTTATACTCGAAGTAATGTGAGAGAGAGTGAAGAGCAAGAAACTCCTCCTCAAGCGCCTCAAGTTTCGACCGATCCTTTGGCCGAGCAAGTAACCAATGCGGAGTTCAGGGCTGCTTTTCAAGTGTTGGCCCAAGCCGTAGTGGCTCAAGCCAATAGGGAGGTTGTGGCTCCCGTGAACCCAAATGTGGGTACGGCAGCGTCAAGAGTGAGGGACTTCACCAGGATGAACCCTCCGGAGTTTCACGGTTCTAAAATGGAGGAATATCCTCAAGAGTTTATTGATGCGGTTTATAAAGTGTTGATGATCATGGGAGTGTCACCGACGGAAAAGGCGGAATTGGCCGCCTACCAACTCAACGGTGTCGCTCAAATTTTTTACAACCAATGGAAAAGTGAGATGGCGGTTGATGAAGGTCCTCTGGAGTGGGAGAAATTCAAGGGTGCTTTCCTCGATAGATTATTTCCCTTTGAGATGAGGGAGGCTAAGGTACTCGAGTTCATCAACCTTCATCAAGGGAGTATGGGTGTGCAAGAGTATGCTTTGAAGTTCACACAGTTGGCTCGATATGCTCCTTCTATGGTGGCCGATCGTAGAGCAAGAATGAGCAAATTTGTTTCGGGAGTGTACGAAATAGTGGTCAAGGAGTTTCGTACCACCATGCTTATTAATGATATGGATATTTCTCGCCTCATGATTCATGCACAACAAATAGAGGAGGAGAAGCTCAAGGAAAGGTCTAGGGACTTCAAGAGGGCTAAGATTGGTGATGGTGGGTTCTCTCATTCAAGGTCCGATGGACATGGTCGTTTTAAGCCTAGACAAAGGTTCTCTAATAAAGGGCCTTCCAATGCCCCTCTTAAGTTCAACAAGAAAGGGTGTTTAACCCTAAGCCTCAAGGATTACCGCCGATCCGTTATT
>JAGDQO010000266.1:0-15508 GCA_018342035.1 Solanum appendiculatum | reverse complement strand
CACCACTGTCAAGCAAAGCAATTTTATTAATAATAAAATCTTTATTGACCACAATCTTAATAGGTATATGATGACTCTGAGGTCTAACAGAAGTAATAACATCGATACCTGGACAAGAGGTAGTCGCGATATTAGGAGGAGGTGTAGCAGAAAGATCAATATTGAAAGGAGGATAATCTAAATTATCCTTTTCAGGGATATCTTCAGTTTCTTCATCATGATTCTGTTTGTCAATCTCTTTGAGAATTTTATAAGCAATGACATTGGTTTCGACTTTCCCAAGTCTGATTTTAATGTCTTTGATTTCCTCTTTAAGAGTTTTGACTTCATGATGAAGATCAGAAATAGTAGGTTCGGCATTTCTTTCAAACCTATTCATGATTTGCTTCATGCTGAAAGGTTCAACCATAGTACGAGCTTTGGGCTTTTCTTTTTGGTTGAGAATAATATTCTTGAGTTCTAAAAGATATTTTCTCCTAGCTTCTTCATTATCAATATGTTCAATAATGTCGAAGAGAGCTTCTTTAGAGTCGTTGCTAAGGACTCTTATTTGAGGAATATTATCACAAACACAGAAAGCCTCTGTGCAGTTGCAGTTTTTTCCCGATTGGCTAGAATCTGAATCATAATTGACGTTGATATCTTCTTCGTCACTATATTCAGCAGAATTATTTGAAGAATCGGATAAAGGTTCTTCAAGAATTGAAAAAAGCTTTTCTTTGGTTGCTTCGTCTATTTCAAGACTGTTGATCTTCTTCTGTTTACCTGACCTGCATTCCCTCGCTCTATGGCCAGATTTTCCACAAGTCCAACATACATCCTCTTTGGATTTCTTAAATCCTTTATGCTTTTTCCTTCTTTTAGAAGATTTTTTGTAATCTTTTTCAGAAGTTCTTCTAGACTTACTACGATGAGTTTTCTTATTTTCTTTGTTCTCCTTCTTGATTTTTCTTGAAGGAGGTGTTAGAGAAACAAACCCGAAGTCTTGACAGAAACTTCCTAATTCTCTCCTTGACGAGGATTTTTCTTTTTTTAAGTTGATGTTTCAACTTAATATCTGTACAAAGTTCTAATCCAACAGTGTTTATAACACTAATAAGATCTCCATAAGTCATCTGGTCATAAGGAATTTTTCCTTCATTCCTATCTTGAATCTTAGTTCTAACTTTGTCAGCAAAGAGAGGTGGAAGTCCGCTAACAAATCTTTCTTTCCAGAAGTCTAAATGACAATCTGGTCTAATCATTACCTTCTGCATAAAATTGTATTTATACCAGGTAAAATCATCTAAAGAGGGACAACTGATATTGTTGAGGATTTGGAGACTCCTATCCTGAAATAGCTTGGGTTCTCCAATAAAATGCTTTGCTATGTGATAAAGAAGTGTAGCACAAGCATCTTCTTTGAAAACTTCTGTAGGAACTTCATTAGTTCCTTCCATTTTAATAACAATTTCAGTAGCTTGAGTATTGTAGATAATTCCTTTAGTTTCTTCAGAAACATAATTATCCCACCAATGTTTAAGCATTCCAGTGAATCCTGCCACTATCATTGAAGCAGCTTCCCTATCAGAAGAATTTCTTATTTTATAAGCTGTTATAGCTATCCCCATCTCGTGGAGCTTATTATAAATCTGATGTTCTGCTAAACCATCAATATTCCATTCAGTAATACTACTTCCTTCATGAGAAGAAGTGGATAAAAAAGTGTTTTCCTCATATTGAAGGTCTGGGAAAGAAGGTCTTTTATGATAGTTCTTTCGGTTATGATATCTATCATTGGAAAGTTTTTGTATAATATTTTCCTTGATAGTAGAAAGAATGTTACCACTGGTGCTGGTAGAAGCTCTGTAAGCAGCTCTTTTTTTAGATATAGAGAAATTGGCTAGTTTCTCATTAATTTTATCCAAAATATTGTCAGAAATATCAAAGGTATTTTTGAGTTTAGGATAATTTTCTCAGGAAAATTCATTGATTTTGAATATAGGGTTTGGGTCTATTTTCTGACTGCTTTGGGTAGAAGATAGAGGGACAGGCCTTCCTGAAAAAGAGGCTCTTTCTTTGGAATCTTCAATTTGTCTAGAAACGACATGAAGAATTTGATTTGTATAATTATTCTGTTCTATAATCTTGTTGATTTCAAGATTGGTAGCAAGGACAGAAGGTTTTTCTTCGGAGAGGATTTTGAAAGGAGAAGCTTTTATAATAGTTCCAGAAATCGGGATATTTATTCCTTCAAGAGGAGGAGTAACATCTTCAATTACTTTGTTTGAAGTAGTGTACCATTTGTTGATAATGACTTTAAGAGAATCTTTTTGATTATCAATTTTTCCCGTCATTTCAAACCACTTAAAGAAGTCTATTTCGCAACCATTTCTTTTCATATCAATCATCCAAGAGTTTGCAAAATTCTCTCTTTCTTTGAGAGTATAAGTATCCTTATACCAATCTCTGTTGATTTGGTTATTAGGATGAGTCCATGATTCTTGCAGAGTCTGAGGATTAGGAATAAAATCCTTTTCAGATTTGATCATCTTTAAATGATCAGGTACAGAAGCCTTTCGATTTGGAGGTGGTTCCATTTCACTGGCTGTAGGACTACCAGGGATTTCTTGATAATAAACCTTAGGGACATTTCCCGAGAAATCCACACCAGTAACTTTTCCCTTGTCATTGTTTCTACGAACAAGTTTTTCTTCATCTTCGTCATCCTCCGGGGTTTTTGAAGAAGAGGGTGGGTGAGGAGCAGTCCTCGAAGGAGCAGATGGCGAATAAGGGGCCATCCTAGCTGGGACAGACGAACAAGACGCTCTTCTGATACCAATAACGGATCGGCGGTAATCCTCCGAAGTTGTATTAGTAAAATACGACAAGATTTATACGAAAGATTAACAAAAGAGAGTTATAAAAACTTACAAGATTTTATTTATATGAACATATGTAGAGCTACAAACGGAAGCATTAAAAACATTGAAAGCTTAGGGAATAGAGAGGTTTTCAGTATTTTGGGTAAAATTGCTGATGCCCTCTAGGGAGAAGAAAGAATTCCTTTTATAGAAGAAGGATTCTTTCTTTACAATAGACAAATTAAAGTGTCGGTTGGTGAGTGGGGTCTTTTACTTTTATAAAGTAAAGTTGATTGGATTCCTTTTAGGAATAGTAAAACGTCTCTTTTTGAAAAGTAATTCCGACCTTTGGTCTCTACTTTTCTCAAGAGCCAAGTTTCTATTCATAATCGGGGTCCACATATGACTGTGCGATTCCTTTGAGATCACACATGTCCCCATTACTGCTTCCAGATGACGCGGCATCACTGATTAGCTGCATTATCTGATTTTCAGTATAATCTTCAAGATTATCCATAGCTCTTTTGAGCTTTGCTTTGAGTTCTTCTTTTGAAACCTTTTGCTTGGCAGGATTGACTGCTGCTAAGTTGATATTGGGCTTGACTCCGGTTGGCTTAGGAGTCCATCCTTTAATCATTACTTCTTTAGCTAAGAAGCGTATTTTGTCTATTTCTACCTTGGTGAAATTCCAAGAAATAATATAAGAAATTCTTTTCTGAACAAAGAATTTACATAATTTGATATACTCTGGGAGAGTAGATATATCTGTAGTACTTTGGAACTCAGTGAACCTGATGTGAAATTGTTGTGGTAAAATCTGCAAATTTCCTCCAAAAATATTCCACCATTCGTAGAACCATTTAGGGATAATTGACTTAATCATTTTTGGACAGTATTTAATAAACCAAGTGTGTCTTGGCCTAAGATACATAAAATTGAACCAAGCTGCTTTGTAGTCATGCCAATTATAAGTTTGTGGTTTATGCGGCATGGACAAAGATACTGGAGTATGTAAATGATCAGTATACCATTCAAATGGAGATAAAATTCTCTTGATAGTAAATCGAGAATATCTTATAAAATCAGGATTTGTTTCATCCCTGTTATGTTCAATCTCAATGGATTCTGTGTCTACCAAAATAGCTTCGTAAAACCTTCTGGTCTTGTAAGAACAATCTGTATCAACAAAGTTGCCATCTGTGTAGCAAGGTTTAATAAGAGTACTAACCTCAAGGTTTTCATACTCTCTATCTAGAGCCAATATTGGTAACATTTGAGTTGTTACAAAATCAAACTTTTCTTCCTTTGGGACAGTAGTTGGAATAGGTAATTCAGGCTTAACAGCTTGAGCAAAAGACTCGGGAGTCTTCATTGTATAATTGTCTTTAGTCTGGACATTAGAACTTGAGGCTCCAGGAGTCAAAGGTCTATTAGGCCTTAATTGTATTAATTTGGTAGGATTAGGGGGTGGAGCGGGCAATTTTGGATAGTCCGCGAGCATAGTAAATCTATTATCAAATACCGGTCTTTGTGGGGTTTTTGCCGGTGTTAAAGGAGGTAAGACGAATGGTTTCGCCATAGGTTTTCCTTCTTTCGAAGGAGTATTAGGCTTGAAAGGCCTCATTTTTTCCCTGTAAAAATTCTCTTGTTAGAAAATCAGGTAAAGAGTTATTCTCTCCTTTTATAAAATCAATTTGAAAATCAAAGCTAGATAGTAGAGCTTGCCATCTAGCAAATATTTGTTTTGACACTAAATTTTTAACATCCTTTTGTAAAATTTCTTTAGCTGATTTACAATCAACTCTTAATAAAAATTCTTTGTTTATTAAGTCATCTTGAAACTTTGTGATACATAGCACTATAGACAAGATTTCTTTTTTAACAGTAGAATAATTCTTTTGAGCAGAATTCCAGATTCCAGAAGTAAAACGAACTAATTGTTCGGGAGATTCTAAAGAACTTCTTTGTTTCAGGATACCTCCATATCCTAAGTCAGAAGCATCAGTTTCTACAATCATAAAATCATTAGGATTAGGAATTCCTAGACAAGGAAGACTTTGAACTAATTTCTTAACAGTTATGACTGCCTGAGTTTGATCATCTCCCCAAGGGACAGGATTTTTCTTGAGCCTTTTATATAAAGGTTCACAAACTTGTTTGACTTTAGGAATAAAATCAGCAACATAATTTAAACTTCCTAAAAATCTCTGCAATTGGGTTTTATCAATAATTTCATTAGGAAACTTAGAGGAGAACTCAATGGCTCTACAGATAGGTTTGTAACTACCTTGATAAAGATCATGGCCTAAGAATCTTATAGAGGTTTGAAAGAGTTTAATCTTTTTGGCACTAACAACCAAACCATTACTTTTAACAATCTTAAAGAAAGTATTAAGATGCTTAAAATGCGAATCAATATCATCAGAAAAGATAAGCACATCATCAATATAGACAATAGACATATAACTATAATCATTAAAAATGTTATTCATGATATTTTGGAATTCAGAGGGAGCATTCTTGAGCCCAAAAGGCATAACATTCCATTCATATTGTCCAAATGGGACATTGAAGGCAGTCTTATATTTATCTTTATTAGCAATTTGAATTTGCCAAAACCCAGACTTCATATCAAACTTGCTGTAAATATTAGCCTTATAAGTTCGTTTTAACAAATCTCTTTTGTTAGGTATCGGGTACCTAATCCATTTTAAAACAGCATTCAAAGGTTTATAATTTATAACAAGTCTTGGTGCTCCTCTTTCTTTTTCAGCACTATTGTTGACATAGAAAGCAGAGCAACTCCAAGGGGATTTAGAAACATTAATAATTTTATTTTTCAACAAATTATCAATTTCCTTTTTACAATAATCAAGTAATTCATGATTCATTTGAATAGGTCTAGCCTTAGTTGTAATAGCTTGTTCATTAAATCCTTCAATATAAGGTAAATCAACAATATGCTTTTTTCTTTCCCAAAAAGCATTAGGAAAATCAGAGCAAATTTCATCTTCAAATTTTTTGTGAAGATTGGATATTTTAGTAACTATCTCCGGGGTTTTTAAAATTTGCTCAATTTTTTTAATTTTAATTTCTTCTTTGAGAAAATTAACATGCTGAGATAAAGAGTTTATTCGAAAAACCGTTTTTTCTCTGATAAAATTACTTTCATCTTGGGAAAGAGTTTTAACAAAAGGAAAATGTAATTCTTTTCCCAAAATGGAAGTAGTAATACCACTTAAATTAGTAATAAAAGGTTTTATCTGAGTGATAAAAGGTATTCCAAGAATAATATCTTCAGTAATAATAAAATCATTTGTTAAACAAATATTATTGTTACAAATATGAGCTTTAGAAAGCTTATAATTAATTTTTAGCAACTCACCAGTAGCCGAATATAATTTGGAAGTACTTTTTTCTAAGTACTTAGTAGGAACAATACCTTTAACAATGCAATTTCGATCTGCACCACTGTCAAGCAAAGCAATTTTATTAATAATAAAATCTTTATTGACAACAATCTTAATAGGTATATGATGACTCTGAGGTCTAACAGAAGTAATAACGTCGATACCTGGACAAGAGGTAGTCGCGATATTAGGAGGAGGTGTAGCAGAAAGATCAATATTGAAAGGAGGATAATCTAAATTATCCTTTTCAGGGATATCTTCAGTTTCTTCATCAAGATTCTGTTTGTCAATCTCTTTGAGAATTTTATCAGCAATGACATTGGTTTCGACTTTCCCAAGTCTGATTTTAATGTCTTTGATTTCCTCTTTAAGAGTTTTGACTTCATGATGAAGATCAGAAATAGTAGGTTCGGCATTTCTTTCAAACCTATTCATGATTTGCTTCATGCTGAAAGGTTCAACCATAGTACGAGCTTTGGGCTTTTCTTTTTGGTTGAGAATAATATTCTTGAGTTCTAAAAGATATTTTCTCCTAGCTTCTTCATTATCAATATGTTCAATAATGTCGAAGAGAGCTTCTTTAGAGTCGTTGCTAAGGACTCTTATTTGAGGAATATTATCACAAACACAGAAAGCCTCTGTGCAGTTGCAGTTTTTTCCCGATTGGCTAGAATCTGAATCATAATTGACGTTGATATCTTCTTCGTCACTATATTCAGCAGAATTATTTGAAGAATCGGATAAAGGTTCTTCAAGAATTGAAAAAAGCTTTTCTTTGGTTGCTTCGTCTATTTCAAGACTGTTGATCTTCTTCTGTTTACCTGACCTGCATTCACTCGCTCTATGGCCAGATTTTCCACAAGTCCAACATACATCCTCTTTGGATTTCTTAAATCCTTTATGCTTTTTCCTTCTTTTAGAAGATTTTTTGTAATCCTTTTCAGAAGTTCTTCTAGACTTACTACGATGAGTTTTCTTATTTTCTTTGTTCTCCTTCTTGATTTTTCTTGAAGGAGGTGTTAGAGAAACAAACCCGAAGTCTTGACAGAAACTTCCTAATTCTCTCCTTGACGAGGATTTTTCTTTTTTAAGTTGATGTTTCAACTTAATATCTGTACAAAGTTCTAATCCAACAGTGTTTATAACACTAATAAGATCTCCATAAGTCATATGGTCATAAGGAATTTTTCCTTCATTCCTATCTTGAATCTTAGTTCTAACTTTGTCAGCAAAGAGAGGTGGAAGTCCGCTAACAAATCTTTCTTTCCAGAAGTCTAAATGACAATCTGGTCTAATCATTACCTTCTGCATAAAATTGTATTTATACCAGGTAAAATCATCTAAAGAGGGACAACTGATATTGTTGAGGATTTGGAGACTCCTATCCTGAAATAGCTTGGGTTCTCCAATAAAATGCTTTGCTATGTGATAAAGAAGTGTAGCACAAGCATCTTCTTTGAAAACTTCTGTAGGAACTTCATTAGTTCCTTCCATTTTAATAACAATTTCAGTAGCTTGAGTATTGTAGATAATTCCTTTAGTTTCTTCAGAAACATAATTATCCCACCAATGTTTAAGCATTCCAGTGAATCCTGCCACTATCATTGAAGCAGCTTCCCTATCAGAAGAATTTCTTATTTTATAAGCTGTTATAGCTATCCCCATCTCGTGGAGCTTATTATAAATCTGATGTTCTGCTAAACCATCAATATTCCATTCAGTAATACTACTTCCTTCATGAGAAGAAGTGGATAAAAAAGCGTTTTCCTCATATTGAAGGTCTGGGAAAGAAGGTCTTTTATGATAGTTCTTTCGGTTATGATATCTATCATTGGAAAGTTTTTGTATAATATTTTCCTTGATAGTAGAAAGAATGTTACCACTGGTGCTGGTAGAAGCTCTGTAAGCAGCTCTTTTTTTAGATATAGAGAAATTGGCTAGTTTCTCATTAATTTTATCCAAAATATTGTCAGAAATATCAAAGGTATTTTTGAGTTTAGGATAATTTTCTCGGGAAAATTCATTGATTTTGAATATAGGGTTTGGGTCTATTTTCTGACTGCTTTGGGTAGAAGATAGAGGGACAGGCCTTCCTGAAAAAGAGGCTCTTTCTTTGGAATCTTCAATTTGTCTAGAAACGACATGAAGAATTTGATTTGTATAATTATTCTGTTCTATAATCTTGTTGATTTCAAGATTGGTAGCAAGGACAGAAGGTTTTTCTTCGGAGAGGATTTTGAAAGGAGAAGCTTTTATAATAGTTCCAGAAATCGGGATATTTATTCCTTCAAGAGGAGGAGTAACATCTTCAATCACTTTGTTTGAAGTAGTGTACCATTTGTTGATAATGACTTTAAGAGAATCTTTTTGATTATCAATTTTTCCCGTCATTTCAAACCACTTAAAGAAGTCTATTTCGCAACCAATTCTTTTCATATCAATCATCCAAGAGTTTGCAAAATTCTCTCTTTCTTTGAGAGTATAAGTATCCTTATACCAATCTCTGTTGATTTGGTTATTAGGATGAGTCCATGATTCTTGCAGAGTCTGAGGATTAGGAATAAAATCCTTTTCAGATTTGATCATCTTTAAATGATCAGGTACAGAATCCTTTCGATTTGGAGGTGGTTCCATTTCACTGGCTGTAGGACTACCAGGGATTTCTTGATAATAAACCTTGGGACATTTCCCGAGAAATCCACACCAGTAACTTTTCCCTTGTCATTGTTTCTACGAACAAGTTTTTCTTCATCTTCGTCATCCTCCGGGGTTTTTGAAGAAGAGGGTGGGTGAGGAGCAGTCCTCGAAGGAGCAGATGGCGAATAAGGAGCCATCCTAGCTGGGACAGACGAACAAGACGCTCTTCTAGAAGCAGTTCTAGATAAAGAATTCTCAAGGAATTTAAGATCTATAGAACCATCAGGGTATTGAATTACCCTTTCAATGCGAGATCTCTCTGAGTGAGAGGAAAAAGGTTGAGTGATAGCATCAAAATGCCATTCGTCGTTAGATAGAATGTCATTCCAATTTATTAATCGAGGAACGAATATAGAACTATGCTCATGATTGGCCTCCATAAGCATGGTTACACCCTTTTGGCTCTCAATTCGAGCCTTTGGTGCAAGAGTAGTAGACATAAGCCTATAATATACTCTGTAAATAATCGCTATTTCTCGAGTATTGGCTTTGCTATTAAGATTTTTAGTTTTGACATTGAGTGTCAAAGAATCCATGACATTAGGATCATTAATGTCTATTGAAAAGTTAGGATAACAATTAAAGTAAACCGGGCCATCGGCTAGATTACTTTGAAGAACTCCTAACAGCGAATCATCAAAATTAAGAAATCTGTCATCTCTAAGGAGGACACAAATAGGAATATCTAAGCCTTTCCTGAATAGGGGCTTAACAGCAACTTGCACTAAACCAATATGCAGATAATTGAATTTACTTTTATAACGATTAATATCGTTAACATTCAACAGGCGAATAATTTCTAAAGAATTATTGATAGCAACAGTTGATTCACAAGTTTTAATATTGTGATTTGAAAGAAAATTAAATTTTCCTATGTGATAAATAGCCTTAAAAGGTTCTTCTGGTATATTCCAGTTTTGAAGATCATTTTCAAGTTTAGCAATCTTAGTTGCTTGTGAAGACAAATTAACACTATTTAAAATATGTTGATTTGTATCCATTTTTAAAACATACTGTCTTAAGGGCTTACAGACAAGTTTTATAATTAGTATATGAACAGCTAATTCAAGCAAGATCAAACAATAATAATATGATAATATGCAAAAAGATATTAAAGATCTAGAACTTAGTTTCTAAGGGAGGTTCTCTTGGGTTTACACCTGTTCTTTCTCTAGAGTTATCTTGGCTACGGGATCACCATGCAAGGTCTAACGCTCTCCTAGCTTAACGACCTATTCAATTCGGCTAGCCAACGTATGAACCGGGTATTATTCGGTTACCTCACACACATAGAGAAGAATGGACACCTCACACCAGTTATAGAAACAAGTTTAAGAACATAATATCAAAATACATATTAAAATATTAAAACAGTTTAATCAAAGCTTAAATAAGTAATTCATAAACTAATATAAACTTTGTCATGCCCCAGACAGTATATGTATTTAGCCGCTCATGCTAAATACGTATACTGCCAACATGGCTCTGATACCAATAACGGATCGGCGGTAATCCTCCGAAGTTGTATTAGTAAAATACGACAAGATTTATACGAAAGATTAACAAAAGAGAGTTATAAAAACTTACAAGATTTTATTTATATGAACATATGTAGAGCTACAACGGAAGCATTAAAAACATTGAAAGCTTAGGGAATAGAGAGGTTTTCAGTATTGGGTAAAATGCTGATGCCTCTAGGGAGAAGAAAGAATTCCTTTTATAGAAGAAGGATTCTTTCTTTACAATAGACAAATTAAAGTGTCGGTTGGTGAGTGGGGTCTTTTACTTTTATAAAGTAAAGTTGATTGGATTCCTTTTAGGAATAGTAAAACGTCTCTTTTTGAAAAGCAATTCCGACCTTTGGGTCTCTACTT
Organism: Solanum appendiculatum; assembly: GCA_018342035.1. Lineage (NCBI taxonomy): Eukaryota > Viridiplantae > Streptophyta > Magnoliopsida > Solanales > Solanaceae > Solanum > Solanum appendiculatum. The sequence continues at coordinate 4,684 of JAGDQO010000266.1, read as the reverse complement.
TTCTCAAGAGCCAAGTTTCTATTCATAATCGGGGTCCACATATGACTGTGCGATTCCTTTGAGATCACACATGTCCCCATTACTGCTTCCAGATGACGCGGCATCACTGATTAGCTGCATTATCTGATTTTCAGTATAATCTTCAAGATTATCCATAGCTCTTTTGAGCTTTGCTTTGAGTTCTTCTTTTGAAACCTTTTGCTTGGCAGGATTGACTGCTGCTAAGTTGATATTGGGCTTGACTCCGGTTGGCTTAGGAGTCCATCCTTTAATCATTACTTCTTTAGCTAAGAAGCGTATTTTGTCTATTTCTACCTTGGTGAAATTCCAAGAAATAATATAAGAAATTCTTTTCTGAACAAAGAATTTACATAATTTGATATACTCTGGGAGAGTAGATATATCTGTAGTACTTTGGAACTCAGTGAACCTGATGTGAAATTGTTGTGGTAAAATCTGCAAATTTCCTCCAAAAATATTCCACCATTCGTAGAACCATTTAGGGATAATTGACTTAATCATTTTTGGACAGTATTTAATAAACCAAGTGTGTCTTGGCCTAAGATACATAAAATTGAACCAAGCTGCTTTGTAGTCATGCCAATTATAAGTTTGTGGCTTATGCGGCATGGACAAAGATACTGGAGTATGTAAATGATCAGTATACCATTCAAATGGAGATAAAATTCTCTTGATAGTAAATCGAGAATATCTTATAAAATCAGGATTTTGTTCATCCCTGTTATGTTCAATCTCAATGGATTCTGTGTCTACCAAAATAGCTTCGTAAAACCTTCTGGTCTTGTAAGAACAATCTGTATCAACAAAGTTGCCATCTGTGTAGCAAGGTTTAATAAGAGTACTAACCTCAAGGTTTTCATACTCTCTATCTAGAGCCAATATTGGTAACATTTGAGTTGTTACAAAATCAAACTTTTCTTCCTTTGGGACAGTAGTTGGAATAGGTAATTCAGGCTTAACAGCTTGAGCAAAAGACTCGGGAGTCTTCATTGTATAATTGTCTTTAGTCTGGACATTAGAACTTGAGGCTCCAGGAGTCAAAGGTCTATTAGGCCTTAATTGTATTAATTTGGTAGGATTAGGGGGTGGAGCGGGCAATTTTGGATAGTCCGCGAGCATAGTAAATCTATTATCAAATACCGGTCTTTGTGGGGTTTTTGCCGGTGTTAAAGGAGGTAAGACGAATGGTTTCGCCATAGGTTTTCCTTCTTTCGAAGGAGTATTAGGCTTGAAAGGCCTCATTTTTTCCCTGTAAAAATTCTCTTGTTAGAAAATCAGGTAAAGAGTTATTCTCTCCTTTTATAAAATCAATTTGAAAATCAAAGCTAGATAGTAGAGCTTGCCATCTAGCAAATATTTGTTTTGACACTAAATTTTTAACATCCTTTTGTAAAATTTCTTTAGCTGATTTACAATCAACTCTTAATAAAAATTCTTTGTTTATTAAGTCATCTTGAAACTTTGTGATACATAGCACTATAGACAAGATTTCTTTTTTAACAGTAGAATAATTCTTTTGAGCAGAATTCCAGATTCCAGAAGTAAAACGAACTAATTGTTCGGGAGATTCTAAAGAACTTCTTTGTTTCAGGATACCTCCATATCCTAAGTCAGAAGCATCAGTTTCTACAATCATAAAATCATTAGGATTAGGAATTCCTAGACAAGGAAGACTTTGAACTAATTTCTTAACAGTTATGAATGCCTGAGTTTGATCATCTACCGAATAATACCCGGTTCATACGTTGGCTAGCCGAATTGAATAGGTCGTTAAGCTAGGAGAGCGTTAGACCTTGTATGGTGATCCCGTAGCCAAGATAACTCTAGAGAAAGAACAGATGTAAAACCAAGAGAACCTCCCTTAGAAATTAAGATCCAGATCTTTAATATCTCTTTGCATATTTTTATATTATTATTGATTGATCATGCTTGAATTATCTGTTTCTATTTTAATATATTTTTGTCTATAAGTCCTTAAGACAGTATCATTTAAAAATGGAAACCAACCAGCATATTTTAAACAGTGTTAACCTATCTTCTCAAGCAACTAAGATTGCTAAACTTGAAAATGATCTTCAAAACTGGAATATACCAGAAGTACCTTTTAAAGCTATTTATCATTTAGGTAAATTTAATTTATTTGTTAATCACAATATTAAAACTTGTGAATCAACTGTTGCTATTAATAATTCTCTTGAAATTATTCGCTTGTTAAATGCTAACGATATTAATCGTTATAAAAATAAATTCAATTATTTGCATATTGGTTTAGTGCAAGTTGCTGTTAAGCCACTGTTCAGGAAAGGCTTAGACATCCCTATTTGTGTTCTCCTCAGAGACGATAGATTTCTGAATTTTGATGATTCTCTGTTAGGAGTTCTTCAAAGTAATCTTGCCGATGGCCCGGTTTATTTTAATTGTTATCCTAATTTTTCAATAGACATAAATGATCCTAATGTCATGGATTCATTGACTTTAAATGTCAAAACAAAAAATTTGAATAGCAAAGCCAATACTCGAGAGATAGCGATTATCTATAGAGTATACTATCGGCTTATGTCTACTACTCTTGCACCAAAGGCTCGAATTGAGAGCCAAAAGGGTGTAACCATGCTCATGGAGGCCAATCATGAGCATAGTTCGATATTCGTCCCTAGATTGATAAATTGGAATGACATTCTATCTAATGACGAATGGCATTTTGATGCTATCACTCAACCTTTTTCCTCTCACTCAGAGAGATCTCGCATTGAAAGGGTAATTCAATACCCTGATGGTTCTATAGATCTTAAATTCCTTGAGAATTCTTTATCTAGAACTGCTTCTAGAAGAGCGTCTTGTTCGTCTGTCCCAGCTAGGATGGCGCCTTATTCGCCATCTGCTCCTTCGAGGACTGCTCCTCACCCACCCTCTTCTTCAAAAACCCCGGAGGATGACGAAGATGAAGAAAAACTTGTTCGTAGAAACAATGACAAGGGAAAAGTTACTGGTGTGGATTTCTCGGGAAAGGTCCCTAAGGTTTATTATCAAGAAATCCCTGGTAGTCCTACAGCCAGTGAAATGGAACCACCTCCAAATCGAAAGGATTCTGTACCTGATCATTTAAAGATGATCAAATCTGAAAAGGATTTTATTCCTAATCCTCAGACTCTGCAAGAATCATGGACTCATCCTAATAACCAAATCAACAGAGATTGGTATAAGGATACTTATACTCTCAAAGAAAGAGAGAATTTTGCAAACTCTTGGATGATTGATATGAAAAGAATTGGTTGCGAAATAGACTTCTTTAAGTGGTTTGAAATGACGGGAAAAATTGATAATCAAAAAGATTCTCTTAAAGTCATTATCAACAAATGGTACACTACTTCAAACAAAGTGATTGAAGATGTTACTCCTCCTCTTGAAGGAATAAATATCCCGATTTCTGGAACTATTATAAAAGCTTCTCCTTTCAAAATCCTCTCCGAAGAAAAACCTTCTGTCCTTGCTACCAATCTTGAAATCAACAAGATTATAGAACAGAATAATTATACAAATCAAATTTTTTGTGAAGATTGGATATTTTAGTAACTATCTCCGGGGTTTTTAAAATTTGCTCAATTTTTTTAATTTTAATTTCTTCTTTGAGAAAATTAACATGCTGAGATAAAGAGTTTATTCGAAAAACCGTTTTTTCTCTGATAAAATTACTTTCATCTTGGGAAAGAGTTTTAACAAAAGAAAAATGTAATTCTTTTCCCAAAATGGAAGTAGTAATACCACTTAAATTAGTAATAAAAGGTTTTATCTGAGTGATAAAAGGTATTCCAAGAATAATATCTTCATTAATATCTTCAGTAATAATAAAATCATTTGTTAAACAAATATTATTGTTACAAATATGAGCTTTAGAAAGCTTATAATTAATTTTTAGCAACTCACCAGTAGCCGAATATAATTTGGAAGTACTTTTTTCTAAGTACTTAGTAGGAACAATACCTTTAACAATGCAATTTCGATCTGCACCACTGTCAAGCAAAGCAATTTTATTAATAATAAAATCTTTATTGACAACAATCTTAATAGGTATATGATGACTCTGAGGTCTAACAGAAGTAATAACGTCGATACCTGGACAAGAGGTAGTCGCGATATTAGGAGAAGGTGTAGCAGAAAGATCAATATTGAAAGGAGGATAATCTAAATTATCCTTTTCAGGGATATCTTCAGTTTCTTCATCAAGATTCTGTTTGTCAATCTCTTTGAGAATTTTATCAGCAATGACATTGGTTTCGACTTTCCCAAGTCTGATTTTAATGTCTTTGATTTCCTCTTTAAGAGTTTTGACTTCATGATGAAGATCAGAAATAGTAGGTTCGGCATTTCTTTCAAACCTATTCATGATTTGCTTCATGCTGAAAGGTTCAACCATAGTACGAGCTTTGGGCTTTTCTTTTTGGTTGAGAATAATATTCTTGAGTTCTAAAAGATATTTTCTCCTAGCTTCTTCATTATCAATATGTTCAATAATGTCGAAGAGAGCTTCTTTAGAGTCGTTGCTAAGGACTCTTATTTGAGGAATATTATCACAAACACAGAAAGCCTCTGTGCAGTTGCAGTTTTTTCCCGATTGGCTAGAATCTGAATCATAATTGACGTTGATATCTTCTTCGTCACTATA
>JAGDQO010000265.1:70000-75000 GCA_018342035.1 Solanum appendiculatum | reverse complement strand
CCAGCGCAAGATATGCTTATTGGACTCTATGTATTAACGAGCGGAAATCATCGAGGTATTTGTGTAAATAGATATAATCCATGTAATCGCAGAAACTATCAAAATCAAAAAGAAGTGACAATAGTTACTATAAGTATACGAAAGAACCCTTTTTTTCGAATTCCTATGATGCAATTGGGGCTTATCGGCAGAAACGAATCAATTTAGATAGTCCTTTGTGGCTCCGGTGGCGACTAGATCAACGCGTTATTGCTTCAAGAGAAACTCCCATTGAAGTTCACTATGAATCTTTAGGTACTTTTTATGAGATTTATGGACACTATCTAATAGTAAGAAGTCTAAAAAAAAAAATCCTTTTTATATACATTCGAACCACTGTTGGTCATATTGCTCTTTATCGAGAAATCGAAGAAGCTATACGGGGGTTTTCTCGGGCCTATTCATATGCTACCTAATTCTATGATACCGTGGGACTTCGGGGCTCTCCGGTTCAGCTAGGTCCATAGTTCCGGAATTTATACGCGAATCAAGATCGATAAAAGGAAGTTTTACAATCACCGACTCAAACCCATTGTCGAATCCTACTCAGCGGAATATGGAGGTACTTATGGCAGAACGGGCAAATCTGGTCTTTCACAATAAAGCGATAGACGGAACTGCCATGAAACGACTTATTAGTAGATTAATAGAGCACTTCGGAATGGCATATACATCACATATCCTGGATCAAGTAAAAACTCTGGGGTTCCAACAAGCTACTGCTACATCCATTGCATTAGGAATTGATGATCTTTTAACAATACCTTCTAAGGGATGGCTAGTTCAAGATGCTGAACAACAAAGTTTGATTTTGGAAAAACACCATCATTATGGGAATGTACACGCGGTAGAAAAATTACGTCAATCCATTGAAATATGGTATGCTACAAGTGAATATTTGCGCCAAGAAATGAATCCGAATTTTAGGATGACTGACCCTTTTAATCCAGTTCATATAATGTCTTTCTCGGGAGCTCGAGGAAATGCATCTCAGGTACATCAATTAGTAGGTATGAGAGGATTAATGTCGGATCCTCAAGGACAAATGATTGATTTACCTATTCAAAGCAATTTACGCGAAGGACCCTCTTTAACAGAATACATAATTTCTTGCTACGGAGCCCGTAAAGGAGTTGTGGATACTGCTGTACGAACATCAGATGCTGGATATCTCACTCGCAGACTTGTTGAAGTAGTTCAACACATTGTTGTACGTCGAACGGATTGTGGCACCGCCAGGGGTATTTCTGTGAGTCCTCGGAATGGGATAATGCCGGAAAGGATTTTTAGTCAAACATTAATTGGCTGTGTATTAGCAGATGATATATACATGGGTTCGCGATGTATTGCCACTAGAAACCAAGCCATTGGCATTGGACTTGTAAATCGATTCATAACCTTTCGGGCACAACCAATCTCTATTCGAACTCCCTTTACTTGTAGGAGTACCTCTTGGATTTGTCGATTATGTTATGGCCGTAGTCCTACTCATGGCGACCTGGTTGAATTGGGGGAAGCTGTAGGTATTATTGCAGGTCAATCGATTGGAGAACCGGGTACTCAATTAACATTACGAACTTTTCATACCGGAGGAGTATTCCCGGGGGGTACTGCAGAACATGTGCGAGCCCCATCTAATGGAAAAATAAAATTCAATGAGGACTTGGTTCATCCGACACGTACACGTCATGGGCATCCCGCCTTTCTATGTTCTATAGACTTGTATGTAACTATTGAGAGTGAAGATATTCTACATAATGTGAATATTCCACCCAAAAGTTTGCTTTTAGTTAAAAACGATCAATATGTAGAATCAGAACAAGTAATTGCTGAGATTCGCGCAGGAATATCCACTTTGAATTTTAAAGAGAAGGTTCGAAAACATATTTATTCTGATTCAGACGGAGAAATGCACTGGAGTACCGATGTCTATCATGCACCCGAATTTACATATGGTAATGTTCATCTATTACCAAAACAAGTCATTTATGGATATTATTAGGAGGGCCGTGCAGGTCCAGTCTAGTCTACCTTTCGATCCACAAGGATCAGGATCAAATGAATGCGCATTCTCTTTCTGGCAAGCGAAGATATACTTCTAACCTCTCAGTAACCAATGATCAGGCGAGGCAGAAATTGTTTAGTTCGGATTTTTATGGTCAAAAAGACGATAGGATTCCTGATTATTCAGACCTTAATCGAATCATATGTACTGGTCAGTATAATCTCGTATATTCGCCTATTCTTCACGGGAATTCTGATTTATTGTCAAAAAGGCGAAGAAATAAATTCATCATTCCACTACACTCGATTCAAGAACTCGAGAATGAACTAATGCCCTGTTCAGGTATCTCGATTGAAATCCCCGTAAATGGTATTTTCCGTCGAAATAGTATTCTTGCTTATTTCGATGATCCTCGATACAGAAGAAAGAGTTCGGGCATTATTAAATATGGGACTATAGAAACGCATTCAGTCATCAAAAAAGAGGATTTGATTGAGTATCGAGGAGTCAAGGAATTTAGGCCAAAATACCAAATGAAAGTAGATCGATTTTTTTCATTCCTGAAGAGGTGCATATCTTGCCCGGATCTTCTTCCATAATGGTACGGAACAATAGTATCGTTGGGGTCGATACACAAATCACCTTAAATCTAAGAAGCCGAGTCGGTGGGTTGGTCCGGGTGGAGAGAAAAAAAAACGAATTGAACTGAAAATCTTTTCTGGAGATATCCATTTTCCTGGAGAGACGGATAAGATATCCAGACATACCGGCGTTTTGATACCACCAGGAACAGGAAAAATAAATTCCAAGGAATACAAAAAAGTGAAAAATTGGATCTATGTCCAACGAATTACACCTAGTAAGAAAAGGTTTTTTGTTTTAGTTCGACCTGTCGTCACATATGAAATAACGGACGGTATAAATTTAGCAACCCTTTTCCACCGGATCCATTGCAGGAAAGGGATAATGTGCAACTTCGAATTGTCAATTATATCCTTTATGGAAATGGCAAACCGATTCGAGGAATTTCTGACACAAGTATTCAATTAGTTCGGACTTGTTTAGTATTGAATTGGAAACAAGACAAAAAAAGTTCTTCTTGCGAAGAAGCCCGTGCTTCTTTTGTTGAAATAAGGACAAATGGTTTGATTCGACATTTCCTAAGAATCAACTTAGTGAAATCCCCTATTTCGTATATCGGAAAAGGAATGATCCGTCGGGGTCAGGATTGCTCTCTGATAATGGATCAGATTGTACCAATATCAACCCCTTTTCTGCCATTTATTCCTATTCCAAGGCAAAAATTCAACAATCTCTTAACCAACCTCAAGGAACTATTCATACGTTGTTGAATAGAAATAAGGAATGTCAGGCGTTGATAATTTTGTCAGCAGCCAATTGTTCTCGAATGGAGCCATTCAAAGATGTAAAATATCACAGTGTGATAAAAGAATCAATTAAAAAAGATCCCCTAATTCCAATTAGGAATTCATTGGGCCCTTTAGGAACATGCCTTCCAATTGACAATTTTTATTCATCTTACCATTTAATAACTCATAATCAGATCTTAGTAACTAAATATTTGCCACTTGACAATTTAAAACAGACTTTTCAAGTGATTAAATTAAAATATTATTTAATGGATGAAAATGGAAAAATTTTTAATCCCGATCCATGCCGTAACATTATTTTACATCCATTCAATTTGAATTGGTCTTTTCTCCATCACAATTATTGTGCAGAGACATCTAAAATAATTAGTCTTGGACAGTTTATTTGTGAAAATGTATGTATAGCCAAAAATGGACCGCCCCTCAAATCGGGTCAAGTTATACTTGTTCAAGTGGACTCGATAGTGATACGATCAGCTAAGCCTTATTTGGCCACCCCCGGAGCAACTGTTCATGGCCATTATGGGGAAACCCTTTACGAAGGAGATACATTAGTTACATTTATATATGAAAAATCGAGATCTGGTGATATAACACAGGGTCTTCCAAAAGTAGAACAGGTCTTAGAAGTGCGTTCGATTGATTCAATATCCATGAATCTAGAAAAGGGGGTTGAGGGTTGGAACAAATGTATACCAAGAATTCTTGGAATTCCTTGGGGATTCTTGATTGGTGCTGAGCTAACTATAGCGCAAAGCCGAATCTCTTTGGTTAATAAAATCCAACAGGTTTATCGCTCCCAGGGGGTACAGATTCATAATAGGCATATAGAAATTATTGTACGTCACATAACATCAAAAGTGTTGATTTCAGAAGATGGAATGTCTCATGTTTTTTCACCCGGAGAACTTATTGGATTGTTGCGAGCAGAACGAATGGGGCGCGCTTTGGAAGAAGCGATCTGTTATCGAGTCGTCTTATTGGGAATAACAAGAGCATCTCTCAATACTCAAAGTTTCATATCTGAAGCAAGTTTTCAAGAAACTGCTCGCGTTTTAGCAAAAGCGGCTCTCCGGGGTCGTATCGATTGGTTGAAAGGCCTGAAAGAGAACGTTGTTTGGGGGGGGGTGATACCCGTTGGTACCGGATTCAAGGGATTAGTGCACCCTTCAAAACAACATAACAACATTTCTTTGGAAACAAAAAAAACGAATCTATTCGAGGGGGAGATGAGAGGTATTTTGTTCCACCACAGAAAATTATTTGATTCTTGTCTTTCAAAAAAATTCCACGACATACCCGAACAATCATTTATAGGATTTAATGATTCCTAACAACGGATTCATCTCTTTCGCTATCTGCATTTGGTATGGTTATTTGCTTTGGTAATAAAAAGAATAATGAATAGAAAAGAATAATGGTTTGGGTCGTGTATCTACGTCCAATCTACGGTAGAAGAGAAGGTTCCATCGGAACAATTATTTATTTCAGTTCAGGGTTCCTCGTCTCTTTTTTTTTGAAAAAGAATAAAAAAAAGGGGGGGGTTGTGGGGAGAAATGACAAGA
>JAGDQO010000265.1:62500-65000 GCA_018342035.1 Solanum appendiculatum | reverse complement strand
AATGTTACGGCATGGATCGGGATTAAAAATTTTTCCATTTTCATCCATTAAATAATATTTTAATTTAATCACTTGAAAAGTCTGTTTTAAATTGTCAAGTTGCAAATATTTAGTTACTAAGATCTGATTATGAGTTATTAAATGGTAAGATGAATAAAAATTCTCAATTGGAAGGCATGTTCCTAAAGGGCCCAATGAATTCCTAATTGGAATTAGGGGATCTTTTTTAATTGATTCTTTTATCACACTGTGATATTTTACATCTTTGAATGGCTCCATTCGAGAACAATTGGCTGCTGACAAAATTATCAACGACTGACATTCCTTATTTCTATTCAACAACGTATGAATAGTTCCTTGAGGTTGGTTAAGAGATTGTTGAATTTTTGCCTTGGAATAGGAATAAATGGCAGAAAAGGGGTTGATATTGGTACAATCTGATCCATTATCAGAGAGCAATCCTGACCCCGACGGATCATTCCTTTTTCCGATATACGAAATAGGGGATTTCACTAAGTTGATTCTTAGGAAATGTCGAATCAAACCATTTGTCCTTATTTCAACAAAAGAAGCACGGGCTTCTTCGCAAGAAGAACTTTTTTTGTCTTGGTTCCAATTCAATACTAAACAAGTCCGAACTAATTGAATACTTGTGTCAGAAATTCCTCGAATCGGTTTGCCATTTCCATAAAGGATATAATTGACAATTCGAAGTTGCACATTATCCCTTTCCTGCAATGGATCCGGTGGAAAAAGGGTTGCTAAATTTATACCGTCCGTTATTTCATATGTGACGACAGGTCGAACTAAAACAAAAAACCTTTTCTTACTAGGTGTAATTCGTTGGACATAGATCCAATTTTTCACTTTTTTGTATTCCTTGGAATTTATTTTTCCTGTTCCTGGTGGTATCAAAACGCCGGTATGTCTGGATATCTTATCCGTCTCTCCAGGAAAATGGATATCTCCAGAAAAGATTTTCAGTTCAATTCGTTTTTTTTTTCTCTCCACCCGGACCAACCCACCGACTCGGCTTCTTAGATTTAAGGTGATTTGTGTATCGACCCCAACGATACTATTGTTCCGTACCATTATGGAAGAAGATCCGGGCAAGATATGCACCTCTTCAGGAATGAAAAAAAATCGATCTACTTTCATTTGGTATTTTGGCCTAAATTCCTTGACTCCTCGATACTCAATCAAATCCTCTTTTTTGATGACTGAATGCGTTTCTATAGTCCCATATTTAATAATGCCCGAACTCTTTCTTCTGTATCGAGGATCATCGAAATAAGCAAGAATACTATTTCGACGGAAAATACCATTTACGGGGATTTCAATCGAGATACCTGAACAGGGCATTAGTTCATTCTCGAGTTCTTGAATCGAGTGTAGTGGAATGATGAATTTATTTCTTCGCCTTTTTGACAATAAATCAGAATTCCCGTGAAGAATAGGCGAATATACGAGATTATACTGACCAGTACATATGATTCGATTAAGGTCTGAATAATCAGGAATCCTATCTTCTTTTTGACCATAAAAATCCGAACTAAACAATTTCTGCCTCGCCTGATCATTGGTTACTGAGAGGTTAGAAGTATATCTTCGCTTGCCAGAAAGAGAATGCGCATTCATTTGATCCTGATCCTTGTGGATCGAAAGGTAGACTAGACTGGACCTGCACGGCCCTCCTAATAATATCCATAAATGACTTGTTTTTGGTAATAGATGAACATTACCATATGTAAATTCGGGTGCATGATAGACATCGGTACTCCAGTGCATTTCTCCGTCTGAATCAGAATAAATATGTTTTCGAACCTTCTCTTTAAAATTCAAAGTGGATATTCCTGCGCGAATCTCAGCAATTACTTGTTCTGATTCTACATATTGATCGTTTTGAACTAAAAGCAAACTTTTGGGTGGAATATTCACATTATGTAGAATATCTTCACTCTCAATAGTTACATACAAGTCTATAGAACATAGAAAGGCGGGATGCCCATGACGTGTACGTGTCGGATGAACCAAGTCCTCATTGAATTTTATTTTTCCATTAGATGGGGCTCGCACATGTTCTGCAGTACCCCCCGTGAATACTCCTCCGGTATGAAAAGTTCGTAATGTTAATTGAGTACCCGGTTCTCCAATCGATTGACCTGCAATAATACCTACAGCTTCCCCCAATTCAACCAGGTCGCCATGAGTAGGACTACGGCCATAACATAATCGACAAATCCAAGATGTACTCCTACAAGTAAAGGGAGTTCGAATAGAGATTGGTTGTGCCCGAAAGGTTATGAATCGATTTACAAGTCCAATGCCAATGGCTTGGTTTCTAGTGGCAATACATCGCGAACCCATGTATATATCATCTGCTAATACACGGCCAATTAATGTTTGACTAAAAATCCTTTCCGGCATTATCCCATTCCGAGGACTCACAGAAATACCCCGGGCGGTGCCACAATCCGTTCGACGTACAACAATGTGTTGA
>JAGDQO010000265.1:50000-55000 GCA_018342035.1 Solanum appendiculatum | reverse complement strand
TCTCCGAAAACATAATTTCAATTTTCTATTCAATTCAAAATTCAAATTGAAGTATGATACTTTTCTGATATCTGATAATTCTATATCGGGAACATATATAAATAATATATATCCGTCTAACAATTTATCTTGGGGGGTTTACATATACTGATAATTGTTGTTATAATTATTATTAATAATGAAAATTGAGAAGGATTTTTTGATTGAAAAAATCCATACTGAACTGATTAGTTATATATCATATATCAAATTAGTTATATATCATATATCAAGTTGTATTTTCTTATGTCATTAGGAAACCAAAATTTGGAGATTCAAACCCAAGAATCATTCATGCATTCTAAGTCAATAGTTACTGGGTCCTATTTTCAGAAAGTTGAATTTTTTATTTTGCGACTGAAAATCCACATTTGATTTTTCAATAGAAAGGTAAGAGAAAGTTTTGAACATTATGAATTTTGAGATAGACTCAATCGAAATTGAAAAGATGAATCAAACCCAATCAAAAGGGAAGAAGGATTAGGATTTCTTTGACTTTTAGGAAAAATTAAGGAAAACAGAACTGAAGGTGCAAGTACAATAAAAAAGCAGTTCAGTAATCCGGGAAAGTTTTCATCTATTTTGTATTTGTAGCATTTTGGCGACATGGCCGAGTGGTAAGGCAGAGGACTGCAAATCCTTTTTTCCCCAGTTCAAATCCGGGTGTCGCCTGATCAACAAAAAACTTGAAATCTCTTTTTTTCTTCTGTTGATATAACCCGCCGAATGATTCGCCAGCAGAAGCAGAGAAAGCAGACTGTTGATACTTGTTTTGGTCTGGGTGTTTTTCTAAAAAATTGTAAATATCCTTGCATTGCATATTTAGGCTTAGCTTTCAAGTAAATATTCGAATGCTAGAGGGGCTATCAAGACTTCGCAATTACCTTCTACTACAAATCAAAATTTTATATTATTAATCCATTGTATAATGACTGGACCTTGGAGAGCCCGATAGGAAATCGAAATAGTTGTGGAAGGGGGCGGAAGATACTTTATTATATACGAGGAACTCACGAAAATATCTCAGTGCTCAAGCATCCAATCAATTCAAATGAGGGTCAACAAAAAAAGAATAGGACCTATTATTCCTACATGTTCCATTAGTAACATTCCCTTGAGATGTTACTGCGGATTTTGCTTGGGTTTAATCTTTCCCGATTATAAATCATATAGAAATTTCTTATAAAATGAGCGAATTTATTGGATTGGTTTATTAATAGTCTTCGTTCTTTTTGACTCTGCGCCATTGATTCTACTATTATTAGTGAGGAATAATGGAACAATTCCTTTATATTTATAGAGATAGGGGACATAATTCATATGGATATAGTAAGTCTTGCTTGGGCTGCTTTAATGGTAGTCTTTACTTTTTCCCTTTCACTCGTAGTGTGGGGAAGGAGTGGACTCTAGGGGTTCTGCTAATTGAGTTAAGGAAGCAAACTGTATCAATATAAATTGCTTTCTAGATGGTTCTGCAACACGTTTGGAACAAAATCAAAATATCTTCATTTTTAAATTCCATTGGACTCGACTGGAGTAATGTATTATAGGAATCATCCTCTTTCAATCAACGAGCTATTTCAACGATTCCCATGTTTGTAGTTCGAAAGGAAGAGGATCCCAGGAAATTTATTCGAACCTAATTCTTCCTAAATTTTCTATTCCAATCAATGGCCTCTTCCTAGGTGATACTGAGGAGGGCTGGACCCTTTTTTTATTTGTTTCTCTCTTTACTGTTCAAAGAAGAAGTGGTTTTGTTAAGTGTATACGCACTTTGTATGAGAAAGAAAGGATATAAACATAGTGGTTGTCTAACGAGATACTATTTAGAATAAGATCGTCAGGTGAGTCACATATTGCGCATTTACCGCTTTCGAATTTTTGAAATTGGATTTAGACTTTATCGACTTATTTCATATCATGGTTCAGGCGTTAAAAATCAGTGAGGTTTACTCTTCCTTTTCGATGCCCGTGGAACTACTGTCAATGGTTTACTTCTTGGGAATGTTAAAAAAAAAGATTACTACGTGATTTTTTGAATATGCCTATATCTATCGCTTTTGCTTCATTGATTTGATTCTCTCAATAGATACCGAGATTCATATTGGAAATCAAAAATATAGTAATTCAAACTATAAGACATAGGAGTAATTCAGATTGATCAGAACAAATAGATATAGCAAATAAATGGAATTGGATACTATGTCAATCCCATATATGGAATTGATATTCACATATATCAAGATAATATTGTAGATTGATATATAGATCCATATCAAATGCAGCCTCTATCTTTATTTTATTCCAGGGGGCAGCTTTATAACAAAAATCTAACTAATAAATAGTATGGTAGAAAGAAATAGATGAATCTTTCTACCATACTATCTATCTATTAGAATACTGCCGATTCTAGTCCACTCATTTCATTTAAGACATGAAATTGGAATCTTTTTCATTTTATTTCGTCAATTTTGGCTAAGAACTCAGAAGTCAAGTTTCATTCAAATTAGTTAATAATTAATCGTTTTGACTGACTGTTTTTACATAAATGATAAGTAGAAAAGCGGTAGGAACTAGAATAAATAGTGCAGTAGCAATAAATGCAAGAATATTTACTTCCATAATCTCATCGGTTTTTTACTTCGCAATAACTCGGGATTTAATCCCATAGAGATGATAAATCTTTGGCCTGTAAATTCAATGAATGAATATTACCTCTCGATGATCTTGAATCAGATCAATATCATGAATAACAATATCTGAACTATCAAATAAATTCGTCGTCGAGAATTGAATAGTATAACATAGGAAGTTCTTTTATCCATACCGCCCCAAACTTGGATTGCTGACCCAACCCCAAATTCCTTTATTTATTTATCATTTTTTATTATCTGTTCTTTTTTTCTCTCTAATCTATCTAGTTCCTTCTTGTACAATCATCTGATGAAGTCTCATCAAATAGCTCTTCCACTTCCAGTGGTCACATAGTTACAAACCCAAACAAACAATAAAAGCTAAATGGAAAAAGAAAGGAGTTTAGAACGAAACTATTTTTGACTTGGAAGACAAAGAAGTGTGATAAAGATGAGACCGTATAAAATGAATATTCATCAAATTTCCTATTTTCCGATTTGTTCTTTCGTCGATGGGGCCTTAAAACAAAATGAAAAATAGGAAAAATGATTCATTCGCCTTTCTAAGAGGAGTAGGATCTTTTTTGTATTGGACAAGAAAGGAATTCCTTTTGTGTATGCGCGCCTCAAAAAAGTATAGTACTCGATTCCATTACATGCATCGGGGGCAATCGAAAAAGCCAGCATTTCTTGGAATACTGACTATAATGCTACCAATAATTGTACTAATCTAACCGCATATGTCTTTCTCCTACCAAAAGGAAAGAAAAAAGAAATAAGGATTTCCCCTTTGCTTTGACAATGGAATTCTTCCCCCGGTCCCCTTCATAAAAAGGGAGAGATTTTTTGATATATTTATTGGATCCGTCGGGACTGACGGGGCTCGAACCCGCAGCTTCCGCCTTGACAGGGCGGTGCTCTGACCAATTGAACTACAATCCCAGGGAAATACGGGATCTAGCAGAAATTTTGATTCTTTTTTATCTCCGGATCGGGTATTTCTGAAGTACAAAGGGGGTTATATCATCTCATGGCGGATTGGCGAATTATTGGGCCGAGCTGGATTTGAACCAGCGTAGACATATTGCCAACGAATTTACAGTCCGTCCCCATTAACCGCTCGGGCATCGACCCAGGAAGAATCAATTTTCGACTTATTGGTAATCCATGATCAACTTCCTTTCGTAGTACCCTACCCCCAGGGGAATTCGAATCCCCGCTGCCTCCTTGAAAGAGAGATGTCCTAAACCACTAGACGATGGGGGCCTGCTTGACCAACGGCCATCATACTATGATCATAGTATGATCCGTTTTTTGAAATTGTCAATATAATCGAATGATTCTATCCGAGGGATCTTTCCCCCTTTCAGAATTGCATAGAATTGTTTTTTATTCGTCATTGACGAATTATTCATTAGAATCGACATTAGAAATCTAGTAGTAGTATTTTTTTTTTTTATTTCAATTGAATTTATTTCTATTATTTTAGTTTAGATTATTTAGTATTTCGAATTTTATTTAGAAATTTCTAAATAACAAAGAAAAAAAGTAATAAATACAAAAAATAGAAATAATAAGGAAGAGGGGGATTTTTTCTCCAAGAATTTCCTTCAGGAGACAAGTAGAATCTCTTCATTCCATGATTCGATGAAATATCTTGAATTTTATGTTGAATTGCTAGGTGTATGTACATGTATCAATCAAGTGAATTTTGTTCTGGTGGGATCAATTCAATAAAAGAAAAAAGCAATTCGAGTCGGTCTTGAAACAATCCATTGCATTTTCTCCTAGACTTCCTAGGTAAATCCATTTTATTATTCAACAATGAGCCACTAGACACTATGTATCTACTGCACGTACTTAATGCATATATACTTATGTTTATAATATATGTACATATAGATATTTTATCCACATAGTGAATAATTCCGGAATTAAATAAAAAAGGCCCTTTTAACTCAGTGGTAGAGTAACGCCATGGTAAGGCGTAAGTCATCGGTTCAAATCCGATAAGGGGCTTTGTAAAACCCCAATCTAGTATTCATATTTGATGGGCGAATTGTATTTTTATTTGTAATAAAAAAAGTAACTAACTGGATAATACATTATCATTATACTTAGTTATAAAGTTGAACATTTGTTTAGTCAATTTTCATTAGTATGAATTTAGGAATAATGAAAAGTCACTTCTTGAATCACCGAATATTCCTATTTTCCATTCTACCAACCAAATCGATTCGAAAGGTTAGAAATCAACAAAAGAAAAAGTAAGTGGACCTGACCTATTGAATCATGACTATATCCGCTATTCTGATATTAAAATTCGAT
>JAGDQO010000265.1:17500-30000 GCA_018342035.1 Solanum appendiculatum | reverse complement strand
TCAATATCTATTGGATCCATTGATATGCGTTTTTTCTTTCATCTTCTTAAACGATTGCCGTGAGTAAACTTATAGGAATAATTGGATTTCACTTAGTTACAAGCAAGAAATAATAATGAAGAAATGCAAATTATACAATTTTTTTTTGCATTTTTCATTTTTATAGGGCTATACGGACTCGAACCGTAGACCTTCTCGGTAAAACAGATCAAACTTATTATTATTAAAATGATCTGAACTGTTTCAAAGACCCAACATGCATTTTTTTTTGCATTGGGCTCCTTCATTAACTGATCTAAATATCAGTTAGTCTGCCATTTTTTTTCTTGACAGAAAAAAAGATAAGGAAATGGCTCCATGTGCTCTGATTCATTATTTGGGAGCATTACCAAAGTGTTTCAAAGGTGGGATTATCTTGACGTAGGTCTGTCTCTGGCCTAGATCAACCTAAGTTAAATGAAGTCTCTATCGTTCTGCTTAAAAAATCAAATATGAAACTTCATACACCTTAAAGTTCATATGACGAAAAGAGATTTTTTTGAGGTCCTTATACTCATTATGCCTAGCATTGAATAGACTGGGTATTCACCTTATCAAGATCTCAAATCAATGATGGGGTCTGTTTGGCACCTCCTAAATGGGTGTCCAAATTGGACCGAACCCTTTGTCAGGCTATGGTTCCCTCAAAGTTATGGAGTAAGACATCGATTTCTCAACAAGATCAATTTTTCTGATTGTATGATGAACTCCCTTGAAAAACATTGGCGCGCGTGTAAACGAGTTGCTCTACCAACTGAGCTATAGCCCTTAGTGCTTGTGATACATATTTTATCATGTAGGTAAATTCTTGTCAAGAGAAATATTCCATGATCCAACATCAAGAATCTTTGATCTCTTTGAGTGGTATTCCTTAGATTAGTATTGCTTATAAGTAATATGATATTTATAATCCATCGACAGGATGGGTTTCATTTGGTTCTCTTTGGGATGATAAATGACCTACTTAACTCAGTGGTTAGAGTACTGCTTTCATACGGCGGGAGTCATTGGTTCAAATCCAATAGTAGGTAAAACTTATTAGATACCAGAGTCAATGGTATCTAATAAGGTTTACGACCCACCTTTAGTGATATTTATTTTTTGATTTTGTATCTTTTCTATTTCATTTTTTAATTTGCATTTTTGCATCAGAATTGGATTCTGTTTGATTGTATTTGATTGTATTCACCCGACAGAATCTAAATAGGATTAGAAAGAGAACTTCTTTTTATTATTCGAACGTACCGACTAGTTATGAAATCGGATTGCTAGCCTCCACCCGTGTTCTAGCTCGTCGGAGAGCTAGATTTGCCTCAATTTTTTGTCTCCTTCCTTCAGCCTTTTTCACATCAGCTTCCGCTATTTCAAGAGTTTGCTGAGCTTCTTGTGGATTAATGTCACTACCCTTCTCCGCATCATTTACTAAAACAGTGATCTCATTATTTCCTATTCTAGCAAAACCACCCATGAGAGCCATCGTTAACCATTGGTCGTTAAGGCGTATTCTCAAAATCCCTATATCTACAGCTGTGGCAATAGGGGCGTGATTTGGTAATATGCCAATTTGACCACTATTAGTAGATAAAACAATTTCTTCCACTTCTGAATCCCAAACAATTCGATTAGGGGTCAGTACACTAAGATTTAAGGTCATTTCTTCAAATTGCTCTCCATTTCTAAGTTCATAGCCTTCGCGGTAGCTTCATCGATAGTACCTACCAAATAAAAGGCCTGTTCAGGAAGACCATCTAATTCTCCGGAAAGGATCAATTGAAATCCTCGAATTGTTTCTGCTAGACCAACATATTTCCCTGGAGAACCGGTAAATACTTCTGCTACGAAAAAGGGTTGTGATAAGAAACGCTCAATTTTTCGCGCTCTTGCTACGAGTAAACGATCCTCTTCGGATAATTCGTCCAATCCAAGGATAGCTATAATGTCCTGAAGTTCTTTGTAACGTTGTAAAGTTTGCTTAACTCTTTGGGCGGTTTCGTAATGTTCCTCACCAACGATCCGAGGTTGAAGCATGGTTGACGTTGAATCTAAAGGATCTACTGCTGGATAAATACCTTTGGCAGCCAATCCTCTTGATAGTACGGTAGTAGCATCTAAATGTGCAAATGTCGTAGCAGGAGCAGGGTCGGTCAAATCGTCTGCGGGTACATAAACTGCTTGAATAGAGGTTATGGACCCTTCTTTGGTAGAAGTAATTCTTTCTTGTAAAGAACCCATTTCGGTACTTAGGGTCGGTTGATAACCCACAGCGGAAGGCATTCTACCCAATAAGGCCGATACTTCGGATCCTGCTTGGACGAAACGGAAGATATTGTCAATAAATAGAAGTACGTCTTGCTCATTAACATCTCGGAAATACTCCGCCATAGTTAGGGCAGTCAAACCAACTCTCATACGAGCTCCCGGCGGTTCATTCATCTGACCGTAAACTAGGGCCACTTTTGATTCTGCAATATTTTCGTTATTAATCACTCCAGATTCTTTCATTTCCATGTAAAGATCATTTCCTTCCCGAGTACGTTCACCCACTCCGCCAAATACGGATACGCCCCCGTGAGCTTTAGCAATATTGTTAATCAATTCCATAATGAGTACTGTTTTACCCACTCCAGCTCCCCCGAATAGTCCGATTTTTCCTCCACGGCGATAAGGGGCTAAAAGATCTACTACTTTAATTCCTGTTTCAAAAATAGATAATTTTGTATCCAACTGTATAAAGGCGGGCGCAGATCTATGAATAGGAGACGTTGTACTAGTATCTACAGGCCCTAAATTATCAACAGGCTCTCCGAGCACGTTAAAAATTCGCCCCAGAGTCGCTCCCCCGACTGGAACACTTATAGGAGCTCCTGTGTCAATCACTTCCATTCCTCTCGTTAGACCGTCTGTAGCACTCATAGCTACAGCCCTAACTCGATTATTTCCTAATAATTGCTGTACCTCACAAGCCACATTAATTGGTTGACCAACACTATCTCGACCTTGAACTACCAGAGCGTTATAAATATTTGGCATCTTGCCCGGGGGAAAGGCTACATCTAGTACCGGACCGATGATTTGGACGACACGCCCGGGGTTTTTTTTTTCAAGCGTGGAAACCCCAGAACCAGAAGTAGTAGGATTGATTCTCATAATAATAAAATAAATAAATATGTCGAAATGTTTTTTCAAAAATTATCGAATTCAAAATAAATGTCCGCTAGCACGTCGATCGGTTAATTCAATAAAATCGGAATTAGCACTCGATTTCGTTGGCACCATGCAATTGAACCAATCCAATTGTTTACTTATTCAATGAGACTGAGTTAATTTGCAAGCTCACCCAACCTATTTTAATTTAAAAATCTCAAGTGGATGAATCAGAATCTTGAGAAAGTCTTTCATTTGTCTATCATTATAGACAAGCCCATCCATATTATCTATTCTATTGAATTCGAACCTGAACTTGATTTTCTATTTCTATTGCGATTCATTATTTGTATCTAATGGGCCCCTCTTCTTATTTATTTTTTATTTAAATTTCAGCATATCGATTTATGCCTAGCCTATTCTTTTCTTTGCGTTTTTCTTTCTTTTTTATACCTTTCATAGATTCATAGAGGAATTCCATATATTTTCACATCTAGGATTTACATATACAACATAGACCACTGTCAAGGGGGAAGTTCTTATTATTTAGGTTAGCTAGGTATTTCCATTTCAAAAAAAAAAAGGTAAAAAATCAAAATTGGGTTGCGCTATATATATGAAAGAGTATACAATAATGATGTATTTGGCAAATCAAATACCATGGTCTAATAATCAACCATTCTGATTAATTGATAATATTAGTATTAGTTGGAAATTTTTCGAAAGATTCCTGTGAAAAGTTTCATTAACGCGGAATTCGTGTCGAGTAGACCTTGTTGTTGTGAGAATTCTTAATTCATGAGTTGTAGGGAGGGATTTATGTCACCACAAACAGAGACTAAAGCAAGTGTTGGATTCAAAGCTGGTGTTAAAGAGTACAAATTGACTTATTATACTCCTGAGTACCAAACCAAGGATACTGATATATTGGCAGCATTCCGAGTAACTCCTCAACCTGGAGTTCCACCTGAAGAAGCAGGGGCCGCGGTAGCTGCCGAATCTTCTACTGGTACATGGACAACTGTATGGACCGATGGACTTACCAGTCTTGATCGTTACAAAGGGCGATGCTACCGCATCGAGCGTGTTGTTGGAGAAAAAGATCAATTTATTGCTTATGTAGCTTACCCTTTAGACCTTTTTGAAGAAGGTTCCGTTACCAATATGTTTACTTCCATTGTAGGTAATGTATTTGGGTTCAAAGCCCTGCGCGCTCTACGTCTGGAAGATCTGCGAATCCCTCCTGCTTATGTTAAAACTTTCCAAGGTCCACCGCATGGGATCCAAGTTGAAAGAGATAAATTGAACAAGTATGGTCGTCCCCTGTTGGGATGTACTATTAAACCTAAATTGGGGTTATCTGCAAAAAACTACGGTAGAGCTGTTTATGAATGTCTTCGCGGTGGACTTGATTTTACCAAAGATGATGAGAACGTGAACTCACAACCATTTATGCGTTGGAGAGATCGTTTCTTATTTTGTGCCGAAGCACTTTTTAAAGCACAGACTGAAACAGGTGAAATCAAAGGGCATTACTTGAATGCTACTGCAGGTACATGTGAAGAAATGATCAAAAGAGCTGTATTTGCTAGAGAATTGGGCGTTCCGATCGTAATGCATGACTACTTAACGGGGGGATTCACCGCAAATACTACCTTGGCTCATTATTGCCGAGATAATGGTCTACTTCTTCACATCCACCGTGCAATGCATGCGGTTATTGATAGACAGAAGAATCATGGTATCCACTTCCGGGTATTAGCAAAAGCGTTACGTATGTCTGGTGGAGATCATGTTCACTCTGGTACCGTAGTAGGTAAACTTGAAGGTGAAAGAGACATAACTTTGGGCTTTGTTGATTTACTGCGTGATGATTTTGTTGAACAAGATAGAAGTCGCGGTATTTATTTCACTCAAGATTGGGTCTCTTTACCAGGTGTTCTACCTGTGGCTTCAGGAGGTATTCACGTTTGGCATATGCCTGCTCTGACCGAGATCTTTGGGGATGATTCCGTACTACAGTTCGGTGGAGGAACTTTAGGACATCCTTGGGGTAATGCGCCAGGTGCCGTAGCTAATCGAGTAGCTCTAGAAGCATGTGTAAAAGCTCGTAATGAAGGACGTGATCTTGCTCGGGAAGGTAATGAGATTATTCGCGAGGCTTGCAAATGGAGCCCGGAACTAGCTGCTGCTTGTGAGGTATGGAAAGAGATCGTATTTAATTTTGCAGCAGTGGACGTTTTGGATAAGTAAAAACAGTAGACATTAGCAGATAAATTAGCAGGAAATAAAGAAGGATAAGGAGAAAGAACTCAAGTAATTATCCTTCGTTCTCTTAATTGAATTACAATTAAACTCGGCCCAATCTTTTACTAAAAGGATTGAGCCGAATACAACTAAGATTCTATTGCATATATTTTGATCAAGATTTTAAATACAAAATCTAGAAAACTAAATCAAAATCTAAGACTCAAATCTTTCTATTGTTGTCTTGGATCCACAATTAATCCTACGGATCCTTAGGATTGGTATATTCTTTTCTATCCTGTAGTTTGTAGTTTCCCTGAATCAAGCCAAGTATTACAACTCTTTCTACCCATCCTGTATATTGTCCCCTTTGTTCCGTGTTGAAATAGAACCTTAATTTATTACTTATTATTAGATTTTAGATTGTTAGATTAGTTAGTGATTAGATATTAGTATTAGACGAGATTTTACGAATTTTTTTTTGATTTCTTTATAGGAGAGGACAAATCTCTTTTTTTCGATGCGAATTTGACACGACATAGGAGAAGCCGCCCTTTATCAAAAATTCTATTATTTTTAATAATAAAAGGGGGTTCCAACATATTAATATATAGTGAAGTGTTCCCCCAGATTCAGAACTTTTTTTCAATACTCACAATCCGTATTAGTTAATAATCCTAGTGATTGGATTTCTATGCTTAGTCTGATAGGAAATAAGATATTCAAATAAATAATTTTATAGCGAATGACTATTCATCTATTGTATTTTCATGCAAATAGGGGGCAAGAAAACTCTATGGAAAGATGGTGGTTTAATTCGATGTTGTTTAAGAAGGAGTTCGAACGCAGGGGTGGGCTAAATAAATCAATGGGCAGTCTTGGTCCTATTGAAAATACCAGTGAAGATCCAAATCTAAAAGTGAAAAACATTCATAGTTGCAGTAATGTTGATTATTTATTCGGCGTTAAAGGCATTCGGAATTTCATCTCTGATGACACTTTTTTAGTTAGTGATAGGAATGGAGACAGTTATTCCATCTATTTTGATATTGAAAATCAGATTTTTGAGATTGACAACGATCATTCTTTTCTGAGTGAACTAGAAAGTTCTTTTTCTAGTTATCGAAACTCGAGTTATCTGAATAATGGATTTAGGGGCGAAGATCCCTACTATAATTCTTACATGTCTTACATGTATGATACTCAATATAGTTGGAATAATCACATTAATAGTTGCATTGATAATTATCTTCAGTCTCAAATCTGTATAGATACTTCCATTATAAGTGGTAGTGAGAATTACGGTGACAATTACATTTATAGGGCCATTTGTAGTGGTGAAAGTCGAAATAGTAGTGAAAACGAGGATTCCAGTAGACGAACTCGCACAAAGGGCAGTGATTTAACTATAAGAGAAAGTTCTAATGATCTCGAGGTAACTCAAAAATACAAGCATTTGTGGGTTCAATGCGAAAATTGTTATGGATTAAATTATAAGAAATTTTTGAAATCAAAAATGAATATTTGTGAACAATGTGGATATCATTTGAAAATGAGTAGTTCGGATAGAATTGAACTTTTGATCGATCCGGGTACTTGGGATCCTATGGATGAAAACATGGTCTCTCTGGATCCCATTGAATTTCATTCGGAGGAGGAGCCTTATAAAGATCGTATTGATTCTTATCAAAGAAAGACAGGATTAACCGAGGCTGTTCAAACAGGCATAGGCCAACTAAACGGCATTCCCGTAGCAATTGGGGTTATGGATTTTCAGTTTATGGGGGGTAGTATGGGATCCGTAGTCGGAGAGAAAATAACCCGTTTGATTGAACACGCTGCCAATCAAAATTTACCTCTTATTATAGTGTGTGCTTCTGGGGGGGCGCGCATGCAGGAAGGAAGTTTGAGCTTGATGCAAATGGCTAAAATATCGTCTGCTTTATATGATTATCAATTAAATAAAAAATTATTTTATGTACCAATCCTTACATCTCCGACAACTGGTGGAGTGACAGCGAGTTTTGGTATGTTGGGGGATATCATTATTGCCGAACCCAATGCCTACATTGCATTTGCAGGTAAAAGAGTAATTGAACAAACATTGAATAAAACAGTACCCGAAGGTTCACAAGCAGCTGAATACTTATTCCAGAAGGGTTTATTCGACCTAATTGTACCACGTAATCTTTTAAAAAGCGTTCTGAGTGAGTTATTTAAGCTCCACGCCTTTTTTCCTTTGAATCAAAAGTCAAGCAAAATCAAGTAGAGCACTAAGTTCAATTATTTTTTTTGTGTTTGTAGCAAAAAGTAGTTAGTTTATCGGAATCAAAGTAAATAAGATAATAATGGCCTTTTCTTTGGTGATAGAAGATCAAATTGTAGAAAGAATCAAAACTAAAGTTGAGGATAACTCTTTTTTTGACCTATATTCCTGATTACGAATCAAGAAACCTTTATCACCAAGAGTTAGTTCTTCCTTTCGTGAAATTTGTAAAATAAAACGAATTTGTTCTTGTCTTAGGTATATAATTTGAAATTTAAATATAGATAATAGAGTTTTGTATCTTTCTCTATCTCCCGAAAAACCATTTTAGCTAAAAATACATGTTGGGTCGGATGCGAACGAATCTTTCGATAATCGGTAAAAAACTCTTTATCTATTTTTAGAAAATTAGAAGACAAGAACAAAAGACAAAGAAATGAAGAAAAATAATAAAGTTTATTATCATTATCATACATATCTTTCTCATGTAGGAGAGGAATAAGTCCATTTATTTAGTTCTACAGTTCTACATTCTTTGCACTTATTCTTATTATACGTACTCAGTTAGATTTAGATATATCGATACTTCGATCTATACTAAGAATTTAAAATTCTTCAAATTCTATTAATAATTAATAATAAATATTATCTAATTAGAATTCAAATTCTTAATTTAATTATAATTATTACAAGATATCTTTATTTATATAATAACATAATAACAGATACAAATAGTAAATCGAGGTACCCCTTCTATGACAAATTTGAACCTTCCATCTATTTTTGTGCCGTTAGTAGGCCTAGTCTTTCCGGCAATTGCAATGGCTTCCTTATTTCTTCATGTTCAAAAAAACAAGATTGTTTAGATCCGCTGGGACCCAATCTCATCCATTTTTTTTTTTGAAAACGTGGACTTGTATCATAACACGGATATCTATTTATTGGAATATAGTATAACATGTGATTTCCACCGAACATAAAGGAAAAAACTCTTATGCCCGCAGAAACATGATATATGGATATATCAATTCTAGCAATTTTCAAATAGATCAGGATCTCTGGATGGCTGAAATGTAGTCGGTGAATCTATATGTATATCGATATGTATAGTGGGATCGTATTAAATAAAGAGTATGTTATTATTTTAGATTTAACCAATTTGATGAATTACTCCTAAAGGTTGACATCAAACTAGTGCTAGTTCACCTCAAACTAGTGCTAGTTGATGAGAGTTACTTCGGAAACAAAAAAGTAAAGTCAAATTTCTCTGGGGTATTATCTCAATTCCAATAAAATGCAATCGAGTAAAGTATGACTTGGCGATCAGACGATATATGGATAGAACTTATAACGGGGTCTCGAAAAATAAGTAATTTCTGCTGGGCCTTGATCCTTTTTTTAGGTTCATTAGGCTTCTTATTAGTTGGAACTTCCAGTTATCTTGGTAGAAATTTGCTATCTTTTTTTCCGCCTCAGCAAATCATTTTTTTTCCACAAGGAATCGTGATGTCTTTCTACGGAATTGCGGGTCTCTTTATTAGCTCTTATTTGTGGTGCACAATTTCCTGGAATGTAGGTAGTGGTTATGATCGATTCGATAGAAAGGAAGGAATAGTCTGTATTTTTCGTTGGGGATTTCCGGGAAAAAATCGTCGCATATTCCTCCGGTTCCTTATAAAAGATATTCAGTCCGTTAGAATAGAAGTTAAAGAGGGTATTTATGCTCGTCGTGTTCTTTATATGGACATCCGAGGCCAGGGGTCCATTCCCTTGACCCGTACTGATGAGAATTTGACTCCACGAGAAATTGAACAAAAGGCTGCTGAATTAGCCTATTTCTTGCGTGTACCAATTGAAGTATTTTGATAAATTGAGAATCAGAAAGAACGTTCATTCAATTAAAGAAAACGTATATGAAAGAACCATAAAACGAAACTCTTTTTATGGTCTTTATGCGTTTTATGGTCTTTATGCGCACGCAATTCAATAACAAATAACAAATCGAAATAATAGATTCATCTTAGATGGCAAACCATTTCGAAAGCAAGAATTTTTTTTAGTTCAATATTTGTTGGAATTGACACTTTAGATCCAGATGGATCGTATCTTGTAAATTTGAAATTCTTTCTTTTGTATTCTTTAATGACCAACAATTGGATTTCTTAATTAAATACTGAGAACTAGCCAATTTATCCTTTGCCAGTCATTTTTTTTTTGATCATCCTAATATCTTTCCCTCAATTATTCTATTCCTGACTATGGGTAATCAGTGAAATTTTTTCGAAATATTGGATATTTTGATAGCAAAGGAGTTCTTTCGTCTCAAAATCTGAATAATATTCATTACTTAAAGTGGTTCTTTCGATCATTCATCGAAAGGAGACACTTGATTTTGAATTTGACCAATTGAGATATCAGGAAACAATATTCTGAATTTCTTCATTCGAAGTGAATTCTTAGCCTATTTCTGTATTCTTTCTAGATTCAAAGACTAACCACAAAATCACAAAGAAAATAGATTCATAAGTTCGATACCTTGTATAAAACTCATGTGTGTAAGAAATATTCGATCGCATAGAGTGTACGAATGGGTTGATTAACAATTTACAGACGAAAAAATGGCAAAAAAGAAAGCATTCATTCCTCGTTTCTATCTTGCATCTATAGTATTTTTTATAGTATTTTTGCCCTGGGGGATTTCTTTCTCAGTTAATAAATGGCTGGAATCTTGGGTTACTAATTGGTGGAATACTGGGCAACCCGAAATTTTATTGAATAAAATTCAAGAAAAGAGTGTTCTAGAAAAATTCAGAGAATTAGAGGAACTCCTCTTCTTGGACGAAATGATCAAGGAATACTCGGAAACACATCTCGAAGAGTTTGGGATAGGAATCCATAAAGAAACGATCCAATTAATCAAGATACAAAAGGATAATTGTATGGATACGATTTTTCACTTCTCAACAAATATCATCTATTTAATTATTCTAAGCGGGTATTCAATTTTGGGTAAGGAAAAACTTGTTATTCTTAACTCTTGGGCTCATAAATTCGTATATAACTTAAGTGACACAGCAAAAGCTTTGTGGGTTCTTGGAATAGCTGACTTTTTTCTCGGATATCATTCACCCCCAGGTTGGGAATTCACTATACGCTCTATCTATAAAGATCTTGGATTTGCTGAGAATGAGCGAGTTATAATTGCTCTTGTTTGCATCCTTCCAGTAATTGCCGATACATGTTTTAAATATTGGCTTTTCCGTTATTTAACTAGTATGTCTCCGTCAGTTATAAGTCTTTATCATGCAATATCTGAAGGATAAAGGATCCATTGATATTAATCTAATCCAATTAGAATGCTTGGTACTTTGTAGTTGTACATAAGCAAAGTATTGAAAATCGTATTTCCTCTTCCTATTTCTAACCATCGGGAAGATTCATCCTAGATTATTCCAGCAAATAGCAGAATCGTGGCTAGGGAACTATACTAGCGACCTACCCAATTTATTGTAGAAATTTTCGCGATCAATGATTGGACCATGCAAACTAGAAATGCTTTTTCTTGGCTAAAGAAACAGATTACTCGATCTATTTCCGTATCGCTCATGATATATATCTTAACCCGGACGTCCATTTCAAGTGCATATCCCATTTTTGCACAGCAGGGTTATGAAAATCCACGAGAAGCGACTGGGCGTATTGTATGTGCCAATTGCCATTTAGCTAATAAGCCCGTGGAAATTGAGGTTCCACAAGCGGTACTTCCTGATACTGTATTTGAAGCAGTTGTTCGAATTCCTTATGATATGCAACTGAAACAGGTTCTTGCTAATGGTAAAAAAGGGGGGTTGAACGTGGGGGCTGTTCTTATTTTACCGGAGGGGTTTGAATTAGCTCCTCCCGATCGTATTTCTCCCGAGATGAAAGAAAAGATTGGCAATTTGTCTTTTCAGAGCTATCGCCCCAATAAAAACAATATTCTTGTGGTAGGCCCTGTCCCTGGTAAAAAATATAGTGAAATAACCTTCCCTATTCTTTCCCCGGACCCTGCTACTAAGAAGGATGTTCACTTCTTAAAATATCCTATATACGTAGGCGGGAACAGGGGAAGGGGTCAGATTTATCCCGACGGCAACAAGAGTAACAATACAGTTTATAATGCTACAGCAGCAGGTATAGTAAGCAAAATCATACGAAAAGAAAAAGGGGGGTATGAGATAACCATAACGGATGCGTCGGAGGGACGTCAAGTGGTTGATATTATCCCTCCCGGACCAGAACTTCTTGTTTCCGAGGGCGAATCTATCAAATTTGATCAACCATTAACGAGTAATCCTAATGTAGGCGGATTTGGTCAGGGAGATGCAGAAATAGTACTTCAAGATCCATTACGTGTCCAAGGACTTTTGTTCTTCTTGGCATCTGTTATTTTGGCACAAATCTTTTTGGTTCTTAAAAAGAAACAGTTCGAGAAGGTTCAATTGGCCGAAATGAATTTCTAGATTCGCAGATTTATCGATATCAAGTACGTAAAAAGAACCAAATTCTTGTTGGCGATTATTTATGATCAAAAAATGAAATTATGAAAACTCCTTTGTCTTATTTATACTCTTCTTCAAAATCTACATTACATACTCTTTTTCTACGAGATGCTGGGAATCCCTTGTACCACATAGTATGTAGATTTTGAAGAAGAGTATTTGACTTTCATTTATTTTGATTTAGTTTTTTTTAATTGGAGTAGTGTAACTATATTACTATTACCAGATTTCACTGCCATAAGACGTATCAATAGTTTTCTATT
>JAGDQO010000265.1:10000-12500 GCA_018342035.1 Solanum appendiculatum | reverse complement strand
AAGAACCGAGTCGACCGCTAGAACTACTGGTTTTAAAGCCCGAAATAAATAGGCTTACTTTTTCTTCACTTGAATCAGAATTACAAGAATCTAGATTTGAGTGAATCTAGATTTGAGTATCGTGTCGTAAGAAAAAAATGAATCGGAAAAAAAGAAATCTGTTTTTATTGAATTGAACGTGTTCATTCATTTTGACTACTTTAGTATATTTTATCATACTAATTTCTACTCTACCTTCCCGGAGTTCATTCTCCGGGTAACTCCATTTACATTATTCTGGTGGATTCTTTCTAATCTACTTCCTTTATGATTTCGTTCGAAATCATATAAAGACAATTCCTATTTGATATAGCTATTTGTGCAAGTATTTTACGGTTAAGAAGCAACTGTCTCTTGTACAGATCGTGTATTAATCTACTATAACTATAGGATACTCCCCTTTCGCGAATTACTGCGTTTATCCTAGTGATCCACAAACGACGAAAATCTCTCTTTTTCCTATCCCTATCCCGATGAGCCGAAACTAAAGCTCTTATTTTCTGTTGAGTAATAGTTCTAGTAAGCCTTGAATGAGCCCCTCGAAAGCTTGATGCAAATAAACGAATTTTTGTTCTACGTCTCCGAGCTATATATCCCCGTTTAATTCTGGTCATTGAATAAATGAAACTTTGACGAATAACTAATTGATTGCCTTTCTTTCAGTTATTCTTTTCCCCCTTCCTAGTCTATTAATAACAAAACGGATTTTTCCAATGTATAAAATCAAAATTCCAATGGCTTTGGCTACTCTAACCTTCCCGACCACGATTTTTTCTTTTTTTTTAGGTATTTCACTGCGAAATAAGACAGAAATAAGAAATTGTATTTTCCTAGGTATCAAAAATATAGTAAATAAAAGAAATAAAAAAAGAAATAGTGGGTTCCTTCGTTTCTATGGTTACTTCTTAAACGGTGAGGTCTTCTCTATACACCGGAGCCTTTACTTTATACTTTAATTTAATATTTAATCAACTAATTGATGTTATTGGAACTTGTATAGTTCACACGCTTTGGCTCTACCCATGAATTATCCAGTAATAGGTCTTTCACAATCAGATCTACCTATACAGTAACGGTATTTAATTATGAAAGTTTGCTGGGTAGCTGACCCTCTTAGTCCGTTCTTGCCAGATTGGGAGCCTACCTAATCTTTATGTTTTATGCTTTTTAAATAAGATTTCCTCCGCTTAATGGATAACCATTTGTTACCAATGGAGAATTTCTTATCATCTTAAATTCAGGTGATTGGATTTACACCAACGGAAACCATAAACTTCATACACAATAGAGGGATATGGTAGAGTTTTTTTTTTTAATAATGGATGGAGTTCCTTTTTCCAGCCTATCCCATTCACCGGTACTGATCATTGATACTGTAAAAGTAGTTTTCTTGCTTTTGTGCCAGCTCATGATCTAAACGAGTCGCACATACACCCTAGTACATGTTCCTCGACGCTGAGGGCACCCCCGAAGAGCGGGGGATTTCGTGACATTTCTGATTGGCTGTCTTGTATTTCTAATAAGTTGTTTAATAGTTGGCATGTTGAATCGTATACATAATATGATGGATTGGTTTAGATTGATCCTAACCGAATGATGGTGAATTACTTCTATTTAATAGAATATTCAATTCGAAGATAAAATCTCAAATCACAGATTTGCGCGAAATCCATGTTATTTTACTTGAACCGCTACAAAATCAACAATTCCATAAGCTTGGGCTTCTGTTGCTGACATAAAAATATCTCTTTCCATATCTTCGGATACAACCCATAAGGGTTTGCCCGTTCTTTCTGCATAAACCCTTGTGAGGGTTTCACGCAGTTTCAGCAGATCTTCCGCTTCCATGACAAATTCGCCTACTTGTGCCATATAAAAACCACTAGCAGGTTCATGCATCATTACCCTGATGATATAACAAAATAAAAGCTTCCCCTATCTCGCATGATAAAGCAAAGAGAAAAGAAAGATAAAGAATAGAAAAAAGATAGAATTGAACAACCGTACAGGCATCTTTTGTGCATACGGCTCTACAAGAAAATTGACCCCCCTCCTTTCTATTGAAGAAAGAGAAAAATAGAATCTATCAGACTCAGATGGGTAAATAATCAAATTGCCATCCTTCCTTTCGGAGGAGTTAAAAAATACTATGATGGCTCCGTTGCTTTATATGTTTATTTTTTCTTTTTTTTGTCTGTGATTCAGCAATCCCAAAGTTTCTTTTTAATCCGATCAAATAAGGAAAAAATATTTTTTTTTCGTACTCTTTCATAACATAAATATTGTTAAGAACTCTCCGGCATGAAAACAAAAAAGTTTGTGACGCTGAACTGAACTCCCGATATATAAGAGAAAATCGGAAATACCCCTTATCTCATACTACTCTCTCGATACAGAATCTAATGTTTTGAAAAAAAAACAATACAAAAATTTCTCATATCGAATTCGAAGTGCCATGCTA
>JAGDQO010000265.1:0-2500 GCA_018342035.1 Solanum appendiculatum | reverse complement strand
TAAATCAATTAAATTTCGGGATGCGTCATGAAGTGCTTCTTTCGGAGTTAAACTTCCGTTTGTCCATATTTCGATAAAAAGTATCTCTTGTTTTTCATTCCCATTCCCATAAGAATGAATACTATGATTCGCGTTTCGAACAGGCATGAATACAGCATCTATAGGATAACTTCCATCTTGAAAGTTATGTGGCGTTTTTATAAGATATCCACGATTTCTCTCTATTTGTAATCCAATACAAAAATCAATTGGTTCCGTTAAACTAGCTATATGTTGTGTATTATCAGCGATTTCCACATAAGGTGGCAAGATGATATCTTGAGCAGTTACATATCCAGGACCCTTGACACAAATAGACGCGTCAGAAGTTCCATATAAATTACTTCTCAATACAATTTCTTTCAAATTCATTAAATTTTCATGTACCGATTCTTGAATGCCCGTTATGGTAGAATATTCATGTGGGACTTTCTCAGATTTTACACGTGTGATACATGTTCCTTCTATTTCCCCAAGTAAAGCTCTTCGCATCGCAATGCCTATTGTGGCGGCTTGGCCTTTCATAAGTGGAGACAGAATAAAGCGTCCATAATAAAGGCGTTTACTGTCTGTTCTTGATTCAACACACTTCCACTGTAGTGTCCGAGTAGATACTGTTACTTTCTCTCGAACCATAGTACTATTATTTTATTAGATCATCGAATCTTTTATTTCTCTTGAGATTTCTTCAATGTTCAGTTCTACACACGTCTTTTTTTCGGAGGTCTACAGCCATTATGTGGCATCGGAGTTACATCCCGTACGAAAGTTAATAGTATACCACTGCGACGAATAGCTCGTAATGCTGCATCTCTTCCGAGACCGGGACCTTTATCATGACTTCTGCTCGTTGCATACCTTGATCCACTACTGTACGGATAGCGTTTGCTGCTGCGGTTTGAGCAGCAAACGGTGTTCCTCTTCTCGTACCTTTGAATCCAAAAGTACCAGCTGAGGACCAAGAAACTACTCGACCCCGTACATCTGTAACAGTGACAATGGTATTATTGAAACTTGCTTGAACATGAATAACTCCCTTTGGTATTCTACGTGCACCCTTACGTGAACCAATACGTCCATTCCGACGCGAACTAATTTTCGGTATAGCTTTTGCCATACTTTATCATCTCGTAAATATGAGTCAGAGATATATGGATATATCCATTTCATGTCAAAACAGATTCTTTATTTGTCCATCGGCTCTTCTGGCAAGTCTGATTAGCCCTGTCTTTGTTTATGTCTCGGGTTGGAACAAATTACTATAATGCGCCCCCGCCTACGGATTAGTCGACATTTTTCACAAATTTTACGAACGGAAGCTCTTATTTTCATATTTATCATTCCTTACCTTAATTCTGAATCTATTTCTTGGAAGAAAATAAGTTTCTTGAAATTTTTCATCTCGAATTGTATTCCCACGAAAGGAATGGTGAAGTTGAAAACCTAATCCTTCAAATCTTTGTTGTGGAGTCGATAAATTATATGCCCTTTGGTTGAATCATAAGGACTTACTGCAATTTTGACTCTATCTCCTGGCAGTATCTGTATAAAACAAAGTTCCTTTGAGGTATCAACTAATGCGAAAGATATTAGACAACCCTCCCCCCTTTTTTTCTTTTTCACAAATAGGAAGTTTCGAATCCAATTTGGATATTATAAAGGATTACCAGATATAACACAAAATTTCTCCACCTTTTCCTTCTAGTCGAGCCTCTCGGTCTGTCATTATACCTCGAGAAGTAGAAAGAATTACAATCCCCATTCCACCTAAAATTCGCGGAATTCGTTGATAATTAGAATAGATTCGTAGACCAGGTCGTCTGATTCGTTTTAAATTTAAAATATTTCTATAGGGTCTTTTCCTATTCCTTCTATGTCGCAGGGTTAAAACCAAAAAATATTTGTTGTTTTCTCGATGTTTTCTCACGTTTTCGAAAAAACCCTCTCGTAAAAGTATTTGAACAATATTTTCGGTAATATTAGTAGATGCTATTCGAACCACCCTTTTTCGATCCATATCAGCATTTCGTATAGAAGTTATTACCTCAGCAATAGTGTCCCTGCCCATGATGAACTAAAATTATTGGGGTCTCCAAATTTGATATAAT
This sequence comes from Solanum appendiculatum, assembly GCA_018342035.1. Lineage (NCBI taxonomy): Eukaryota > Viridiplantae > Streptophyta > Magnoliopsida > Solanales > Solanaceae > Solanum > Solanum appendiculatum. Next base: position 353 of record JAGDQO010000265.1, on the reverse strand, counting down.
CAACGTGTTTTTTACTTATTTATTTTTGAATATGATATGAATTATTAAAGATATATGCGTGAGACACAATCTACTAATTAATCTATTTCTTTCAAATACCCCACTCGAAACAGATCACAATTTCATTTTATAATACCTCGGGAGCTAATGAAACTATTTTAGTAAAATTTAATTCTCTCAATTCCCGGGCAATTGCACCAAAAATTCGAGTTCCTTTTGGATTTCCTTCTTGATCAATAACACCTGCAGCATTGTCATCATATCGTATTATCATCCCGTTGTCACGTTTGAGTTCTTTACAGGTACGCACAATTACCGCTCTGACTACTTCTGATCTTTCTAGGGGCATATTT
>JAGDQO010000264.1:542500-546688 GCA_018342035.1 Solanum appendiculatum | reverse complement strand
TTGGAACAAATTACTATAATGCCCCCCCGCCTACGGATTAGTCGACATTTTTCACAAATTTTACGAACGGAAGCTCTTATTTTCATATTTATCATTCCTTACCTTAATTCTGAATCTATTTCTTGGAAGAAAATAAGTTTCTTGAAATTTTTCATCTCGAATTGTATTCCCACGAAAGGAATGGTGAAGTTGAAAACCTAATCCTTCAAATCTTTGTTGTGGAGTCGATAAATTATATGCCCTTTGGTTGAATCATAAGGACTTACTTCAATTTTGACTCTATCTCCTGGCAGTATCTGTATAAAACAAAGTTCCTTTGAGGTATCAACTAATGCGAAAGATATTAGACAACCCTCCCCCCTTTTTTTTCTTTTTCACAAATAGGAAGTTTCGAATCCAATTTGGATATTATAAAGGATTACCAGATATAACACAAAATTTCTCCACCTATTCCTTCTAGTCGAGCCTCTCGGTCTGTCATTATACCTCGAGAAGTAGCAAGAATTACAATCCCCATTCCACCTAAAATTCGCGGAATTCGTTGATAATTAGAATAGATTCGTAGACCAGGTCGACTGATTCGTTTTAAATTTAAAATATTTCTATATGGTCTTTTCCTATTCCTTCTATGTCGCAGGGTTAAAACCAAAAAATATTTGTTGTTTTCTCGATGTTTTCTCACGTTTTCGATAAAACCCTCTCGTAAAAGTATTTGAACAATATTTTCGGTAATATTAGTAGATGCTATTCGAACCACCCTTTTTCGATTCATATCAGCATTTCGTATAGAAGTTATTATCTCAGCAATAGTGTCCCTGCCCATGATGAACTAAAATTATTGGGGTCTCCAAATTTGATATAATCAACGTGTTTTTTACTTATTTATTTTTCAATATGATATGAATTATTAAAGATATATGCGTGAGACACAATCTACTAATTAATCTATTTCTTTCAAATACCCCACTCGAAACAGATCACAATTTCATTTTATAATACCTCGGGAGCTAATGAAACTATTTTAGTAAAATTTAATTCTCTCAATTCCCGGGCAATTGCACCAACAATTCGAGTTCCTTTTGGATTTCCTTCTTGATCAATAACAACTGCAGCATTGTCATCATATCGTATTATCATCCCGTTGTCACGTTTGAGTTCTTTACAGGTACGCACAAATACCGCTCTGACTACTTCTGATCTTTCTAGGGGCATATTTGGTACTGCTTCTTTGATCACAGCAACAATAACGTCACCAATATGAGCATATCGACGATTGCTAGCTCCTATGATTCGAATACACATCAATTCTCGAGCCCCGCTATTATCCGCTACATTTAAATGGGTCTGAGGTTGAATCATTTTTTTAATCCGTTCTTTGAATGCAAAGGGCGAAGAAAAAAAAGAAATATTTTTGTCCAAAAAAAGAAACATGCGGTTTTCTTTCATAGCTAAGAGCCCTTTCTACATTTTTTTCTATTACATTACGAAATAATGGATTGAGTTCGTATAGGCATTTTGGATGCTGCTAGTGAAATAGCCGTTCTGGCTATATTTTCTGTTACTCCACTCATTTCATAAAGTATTCGCCCCGGTTTAACAACAGCTACCCAATATTCAGGGGATCCTTTTCCTGAACCCATACGTGTTTCTGCGGGTCTTAGGGTAACTGGTTTGTCTGGAAATATACGTACCCATATTTTTCCACCACGACGTGCATTTCGTGTCATTGCCCGTCGGCCTGCTTCTATTTGTCGAGATGTAATCCAAGCAGGTTCAAGTGCCTGAAGAGCATATTTACCGAAAGAAATACGATTACCTCGATAAGATATTCCCTTCATTCTTCCTCTATGTTGTTTACGGACTCTGGTTCTTTTGGGGTTATAGTTGATGGTTGGTTCTGAATTCCATCTCTACTACAGAACCGGACGTGAGAGTTTCTTCTCATCCAGCTCCTCGCAAATAAAAGGAATCAAAAAAATGCAATTTGAATTAAGCTAGAATAGTCAATCTTAAGTTAAGATATATATGTATTTACTGAGTAATACCTTGAACGTGGGCTTCTTTGAGATTTCATTAAATCTATTAGTAATTTGTATATCTTGTTTGAATAGATAACTAAACTTTGTAGTTTTCTAAATAGAAATAAAAAAAATTGTATTAGTATACCAAATCCTTATTTTTTCCTTTATTGTATTGTCCTAAATTTTGCAATAAAAAAAGTTTTCGCGGGCGAATATTTACTCTTTCAATCCCTATTTCATTTGTAGGGTTAACTCGTGACTTCTCAGACCTCAGAATACATGAATTAATCTCTGGTTCGTTCCGCCATCCCGACCAGTGAATCATTAAGATTCCTTTTTCAATAGAATCTTTTGCATTCACAAGTTCCGTCGTTCCCATCACTCCTTACTTAATGGTTAGGTCCGAATTCTACAATGGAGCTCAAAATCTAATTGGTTCTTGAGTCAATCTTCTCAGTCTTTATTGGCTCGAAGCTCTTGATTTTTTGTTCTATTTCTATAAGAAGATTCTTTTTAGTATGGTATGAATGCGTATTGATGCTTTATTACACTGCCTTTTATGAGATTACTCATAGACCTTACATATTGGAATTTTATATCATTGGTATTCTTTTTCTCTCTTTCTCTCATCCTTCCGTTTATCCACATCTTTTTTGTCTATTTTGCTTTACAACTTAGAATCAGATTTTTTTGTTTATGCAAAAGATTTCAGTTGCTACAAAGATATGAGCTATATATCATATCTTGACTGGTTCTTTAGATCCAGATAATGCGAAGTGATGGGTTGGTTATTAGTTCTATAGTTTTTAGTTCATACTATGTGGGCTGGGCTTTTTTAATCCTAACCCTAACAAAACCAACGAGTCACACACTAAGCATAGCAATTATATCAAATGGTCAATCGAATTTTTATTCAACCTTATAGAATTAAGAATTAGAAAAGTTCCCCTTGATTAGAAAAAGAATGAATTGGTCTTTTTTTTTGTTCAATCATTGGATAGAAGGGAAAGACAAGTAGTAAAATTATTCCTCGTCTAGAAATATCCAAATTTTGATGCCCAATATTCCATAGATAGTTCGAACTGTATAAGAGCAATAATCAATTTTAGCTCGAATCGTTTGTAGGGGAACCCTGCCTTCTCTGATCCATTCGACACGTGCAATTTCTTTTCCGTCGATACGCCCCGCAATTTGTATTTGAATTCCTTTTGTATCCGCTTGTTCTGTTAATTCAATAGCCTTTTTCATTGCTTTTCGAAATGAAACTCTATTCTTTAATTGTCCAGCTATAAATTCTGCAAGAATATTAGGGTTTCCGTAAGGTTTTGTAATTCTTGTGACAGCAATGTTCAGTTTTCGGTTTACACAATTTAATTCTTTTTGTAAGGTCATTTGTAATTCTTCGATTCCGCGCGGTCGACTTTCTATTAATAATTTTGGGAATCCCATAAAGATTGTGATCTGGATCAGATCGATTCTTTTTTGAATCTCTATACGTGCAATTCCCTCGATGCCAGAGGACGTTCTCATATTCTTTTGTACATAATTCTTGATACAATCTCTTATTTTTTTATCTTCTTGTAAACCTTCAGAATAATTTTTGGGTTGTGAAAACCAAAGGGAATGATGACCTTGGGTTGTACCCAGTCTGAAACCAAGTGGATTTATTTTTTGTCCCATAATCCCCCGCTATTATACATATCACGATACGTCATAGCTGTAGATTTTTTTTTTCCATCTCGTTTTTTTTAACGAATCCATCTCGCCATATTCATCATCTAAAGATATATCTTTCATTACAATAGTTATATGACAGGTCGATCTTTTTATCGGAAAACTACGTCCTCGAGCTCGAGGTTTCAATTTCTTCACAGTAGTACCTTCATTGACTTCGGCTTTACTAATGACTAAATTGGTTTCGCTGGAACCCATATTGTAACTAGCATTTGCTGCTGCAGAATAAACCAATTTCAAAATGGGATAACATGCTCGATAGGGCATGAGTTCTAGTATCATAAGCGTTTCCTCATAGGAACGTCCGCGAATTTGATCAATTACTCTTCGTGCTTTGTCAGCAGACATAGATATATGTTCACCTAAAGCATATACTTCTGTTTTTTTCTTCTTTAGCATAAGGTTTGTCTCCTACTACTGAATCATAAGGATC
>JAGDQO010000264.1:500000-512500 GCA_018342035.1 Solanum appendiculatum | reverse complement strand
TTACAATTCATTTGATAACCTTTTTAGGCGATGAAATTGTAAAACTATACGATTCGTCAGAAAAGGGCATAATAGTGACTTTTTTCTGTATAACAGGATTATTAGTTACTCGTTGGATTTCTTCAGGACATTTCCCACTAAGCGATTTATATGAATCATTAATTTTCCTTTCATGGAGTTTCTCCCTTATTCATATAATTCCATATTTCAAAAAAAATGTTTTAATTTTAAGTAAAATAACTGGACCAAGTGCTATTTTGACCCAAGGCTTTGCTACTTCAGGTATTTTAACTGAAATACACCAATCTGGAATATTAGTACCTGCTCTTCAATCTGAGTGGTTAATAATGCACGTAAGTATGATGATATTGGGCTATGCAGCCCTTTTATGTGGATCGTTATTATCAGTAGCACTTCTAGTGATTACATTTCGAAAAAACAGAAAACTTTTTTATAAGAGCAATGGTTTTTTAAACGAGTCATTTTTCTTGGGTGAAAATGTTTTCGAAAATACTTCGTTTTTTTGTGCTAAAAATTATTACAGGTCCCAATTGATTCAACAATTGGATTATTGGGGTTATCGGGTTATTAGTTTAGGATTTACTTTTTTAACCATAGGAATCCTTTCGGGAGCGGTATGGGCTAATGAAGCGTGGGGGTCCTATTGGAATTGGGACCCAAAAGAAACTTGGGCATTTATTACTTGGATCGTATTTGCAATTTATTTACATACTCGAACAAATAGAAATTTGCGGGGTGCAAATTCTGCAATTGTAGCGTCTATAGGCTTTCTTATAATTTGGATATGCTATTTTGGGGTCAATCTATTAGGAATAGGGTTACATAGTTATGGTTCTTTTCCATCAACATTTAATTGAATTCAAGACAAGTTATTACAAATACAAGAGCGGGCGACGCATTGTATGAACCAGCATGCGGACCGTGTGAATCAAATATTGTATTGATGATTCACACGGTTTTCTACCATATGTAGTTCAATTTCATTGTTTTTACTTAATTCTTAAGTTAAGAGAAGAAAAAAAGAAGACTTTTTTTCATTGTCCAAGAATGTTTTTAAAAACAAACATAGGTTTTTTTTTTATTTCAGTCATCCAATTATCTATAAAAAAAATTAAATAGAATAACTTCGACCTTGTCAACTGCTAATGAAAGAACGAAATCGGGGTATATACCAATACCTATTACGGGTAAAAAGATGGAGATCGAAAGAAATAACTCTCGCGGTCCAGAATCAAAAAAAGAATCCTTCGGGGCGTTAAATAGCTTGTATCCATAGAACATCTGGCGTGGCATAGATAATGAATAAATAGGAGTTAATATAATTCCAATTGCCATTACAAAAGTAATTAGTAGTTTTGGAATTAAAAGATATTTTTGGCCGGTAATTATTCCAAAAAATACTATCAATTCGGCAACAAAACCACTCATACCTGGTAATGCAAGGGAAGCCATCGAAAAGCTACTGAACATCGTGAACATTTTTGGCATTGGAATAGCTATTCCGCCCATTTCGTCAAGATAAACAAGGCGGATTCTATCATAAGTCGTTCCCGCCAAGAAAAAAAGTGCAGCACCAATAAATCCATGAGAGATTATTTGTAAAAGGGCTCCATTAAGTCCCGTATCGGTTAGAGAACTAATTCCTATAATTATGAAACCCATATGAGAGACAGAGGAATAGGCTATTCTTTTTTTTAAATTCCGTTGGCCAAGAGATGTTGAAGCTGCATAGATTATTTGTATTGTACCTATTATCATCAACCAAGGAGAAAATATAGAATGGGCATGAGGTAATAATTCCATATTGATTCGAATTAATCCATACGCTCCCATTTTTAATAAGATTCCGGCTAGAAGCATACAAGTACTGTAATGTGCTTCTCCATGGGTATCTGGTAACCATGTGTGTAGGGGGATAATGGGCGATTTGACAGCAAAAGCAATAAAAAATCCAATATAGAAGATTAGTTCTAAAACCACAGGATATGACTGATTAACTGATGTTTCAAAATTTAATGTTGGTTCATTAGAACCATATAAAGCAACACCCAAAACTCCCATTAAGAGAAAAACAGAACCCCCCGCCGTGTACAAAATAAATTTTGTAGCTGAGTACAGACGTTTCTTTCCTCCCCACATGGCTAGAAGTAGATAAACAGGAATTAATTCTAACTCCCACATGATGAAAAAAAGTAAAAGGTCTCGAGACGAAAATGATCCAATTTGACCACTGTACATTGCTAACATGAGAAAATGGAATAATCTAGAATCTCGAGTAACTGGCCAAGCCGCTAAAGTCGCTAAAGTAGTGATAAATCCTGTTAATAAAATGGGTCCTATAGAAAGTCCATCTATTCCTAATCTCCAATGGAAATCAAAAAAATCGATCCATTTATAATCCTCTACTAGTTGGATTAATGGATCATCCGATTGGAAATGATAACAAAATGCATAAGTTGTTAGAAGGAGTTCTAAAATACATATACATATGGTATACCAACGAATTACCCTATTTCCTTTATGGGGAAGAAAGAAAATTAAAGAACCCGCAAATATCGGAAAAACTACAATTATTGTTAACCAAGGAAAATAATTCGTAGTAAAGACAAGATACACTTGGACCAAAAAAACCTGTGCTCAAAATATTTTGATTTTCGAGCACAGGTTTGTCGGTAAAAAAATTAAATGGATTCAAGTAGAGTTTTCTCGAACGTATCAATAAGCTAGACCCATACTGCGAGTTGTTTCATGCCATAAATAAACTCGGACACTCAAGAAATCCGTTGGACAGGCGGATTCACATCTCTTACAACCAACACAGTCCTCTGTTCGTGGAGCAGAAGCGATTTGTTTAGCCTTACAACCGTCCCAAGGTATCATTTCTAATACATCGGTGGGGCAGGCTCGTACACATTGAGTACATCCTATACATGTATCATAAATCTTTACTGAATGTGACATTGGGTCTATACGTTTTTGAATGTTATAAATTTTCGATCTAGTAAACTTAGAAACGAATCATATATTTAGATACCAGATGAATCAATGAGTTATCATAATTTTCTAATCAACCCCTTTCTGGATTGGTTTATGAGATATGAGAGAGGCCAAAATACTTTGATTTCTTATGTTTTGCAAACAAGATCATACCTTACGTAGTAAACATGCTAATTAAAATCGATTTCTCAATATTAGAATCTAGATGGTTAATATTAATTATTCAACAAATTTGATTGGTTGATACGAGTTGATTTTCTGTTACGGTAAATTGATGAAACAATAGCCAGGCCAATGGCTGCTTCAGCGGCTGCAATAGCTATAACAAAAATTGAGAAAATGTCTCCTTTTAATTGACGATTATCAAAAAAATCAGAAAATGTTACAAAATTTATATTAACCGCATTCAATATAAGTTCAAGACACATAAGGGCTCTAACCATATTTCGACTTGTGATCAATCCGTAGATACCGATAGAAAATAAATAGGCACTCAAAACAAGTACATGTTCGAGAATCATTAAACAACTCCTTATCAATCTCGACTCCTTTCAATATGAACAACAATTCAACTAATTTAATTGACTAGTATATAACAAGTATGGAACAAAGAAATATATTGGTACTAGATTGACCTAAAGTCTTTCTATTTATCCAGCTAGAATTCAAATAGAATTGAAGGAAAATGAATGTGATAAGACAGAACAAAATTTTATTTGAATTCCAAGTTTTAATAGAAATTTTTTATTGGCGAGCTACAGCAATTGCACCTATTAAAGCAACTAAAAGGATTATGGAAATAAGTTCAAATGGGAGAAAAAAATCTGTTGATAAATGAATTCCAATTTGTTGACTATTACTTAGAAAATCTTGCTCTATAATCTGGTTTGATCTTGTAGTCCAAATAATCCCGTACCATGACGTATCTGAAATAGTAGTAATTAGTGAAATAAAAAGACTTATACAAACCATCGAAGTAATTCCATCTCCTACGGTCCAAAGATGAAAATCCTTGTAATATTCTGAGCCATTCATGAACATCACAGCAAAAAGGATTAAAACATTTATAGCTCCTACGTAAATAAGTAGCTGCGCAGCAGCTACAAAATAGGAGTTAGATAGAATATAGAATAACGATGTACAAACAAGAACCAATCCCAAGGAAAAGGCCGAATAAATTGGATTGGGAAGTAATACCACTCCTAGACCCCCTAATATAAGACCCGATCCTAGAAAGACTAAAAGAAAATCATGTATTGGTTCAGATAAATCCATTTTTTATAAAAAATCAAAAACGAAGAATTTCATGACTTTATTGAACTGACCAGGAAAAAAGCAGTTTTTCTATTTTTTATGATACTTTGAAATTGTTAATTGACTGAAAGTCTAATGGGTATGAATTGACGTAGATGCTTTTATTTTATTGGACCACTATCCATTCTTTATTCGTCGAAAGAGTAGTTTAAACCTATCTATTTTTGATATCATTTATCTACTTTGAAACCATTACTATTATAATATATAATATTGAAATATAATATATAATATTGAAATCGATTTTGTTTTCAATCTAAATTAAGCTAGGAGTCTCATTAAGCAACCACTAGTTTGAATTGCCCAACCAAAAATCTCATTGTTTTAGATCCGAACTAAGCCTTCGTAATTCGTAATTTTTTTGAATCGAATTAAGGGTTTATTCATTGTTTATTTGAGGTAAATTCGAAATTGTTCGAATTGTGTAATCATCAATTACTGACATTGGTAAGCGACCCAAAGCAATTTGATTATAATTCAATTCGTGACGATCATAAGTAGAAAGTTCATATTCTTCGGTCATTGATAAACAATTTGTTGGGCAATACTCAACGCAATTACCACAAAATATACAGATTCCAAAATCAATACTGTAATTAAGCAATCGTTTCTTTCGAATATCAGTTTCCAACTTCCAATCAACAACGGGTAAATCTATAGGACATACACGCACACATACTTCACAAGCAATGCATTTATCAAATTCAAAGTGTATTCGGCCTCGGAAACGTTCCGATGTGATCAATTTTTCGTAGGGGTATTGAATAGTTACAGGTAAACGATTTGCGTGGGACAGGGTAATCATGAAACTTTGGCCGATGTATCTGGCGGCTCGTATTGTTTGTTGACCATAATTTATGAATTCAGTTATCATAGGGAGCATATGTTGAATATCTATAAAAAAGATTTTATGCTTGTTTCTTTCTCTTGTTTGAGACAAGTCGTGAATCTAGGATATTGGGGTCTTTTACAGTGAAAGAAGTTGAGACGAGGTTGTCAATAATAGATTACCTAGAGAAATCGGTAAAAGAAATTTCCACCCAAGATTTAATAGTTGGTCCATTCTCAGCCTCGGTAAAGTCCATCTTGTTGCAATAGGAATGAACAAAAACAAATAAGTTTTGGCTAATGTGATAAAGATACCAATTAGTGTTCCAAAGACTTTACCCCTTTTATTTATGCCAAATAGCTCCGGAACAAATATGTACGGAATAGAAAGATTCCAACCTCCCAAGTAAAGAACTGTTACAAATAATGAAGAAACGAGTAGATTCAGATATGAAGCAATGTAAAATAAACCAAATTTGATACCTGAATATTCGGTTTGATACCCTGCTACTAATTCTTCTTCTGCTTCTGGTAAATCAAAAGGTAATCTTTCACACTCGGCGAGAGAAGAAATTAGAAAAACGATAAACCCGATGGGTTGACGCCACAAATTCCACCCCCAAAAACCATATTTTGACTGCGCTTCCACTATATCAACTGTACTTGAACTGTTAGATAATCATAGTCGATGATAACATCACTGTGCCCACCGCTATTACAGAACCGTACGTGAGATTTTCACCTCATACGGCTCCTCAGAGGTCACAAATAAATCTAAGGGCCCTTTCTTATTCTTTATCTTGATATGTTTGTCAGATAGAGTCAAAATCTATCCTAAGGTACCAAATTAGACCAATGGAATTCTGTCTGCTATATTTAAAACTAATAAATAAGTGCTTCTGAATTTATCTCATCTTTTAAGAATTTTTATTTTGCTTTGTTGATTAATAACCTTATCATTAAATAAAATAAAAAAAAATGTGCTTTATAGCAATATCACATATACATTTCAACCTCGAATTTTCAATTACGAAAAAAAATTAGAGAGTCCATTAGTTCATGAATCATGACAAAAATTTTATCTCTCTAAATAGAAATCAAAATTGAATTATAGGAAAGAAAGAATAAAAACAAAAAAAGAAAAAAGGAAGAAAAAAAAAGACATCCCTCCTTTTTGCTTTTGCAATTAGATTCTTTTCTTTCTATTTCTATTTATTTCATTCCTATTCTCCTTTCTCAGAAAAAGGGCCTTTAACCAAAGTAAAAGATTACTTCGTTCTTGATAGTTATTTACTTACTCAGTGGATAGGAACATACTCTGGATCAGAATCATGGGGAGTACTTCTTGATCATTTCTACGAACGTAAAGCCCCAATTTGAATTCCTTTTATGTACAGAAATATCCTCTTGGATAACTTACATAATCTCAATTACTAATCCTTTGTGTATCTTGGTCTTCCTAACCATCCACTCATTTTTTCTTTCAAAAACCTCCCTTGTGGAAATCCATCTATGGTAATAGACAGTAAAAACTCCATACAGTTGATCTTTTGAACCCGCTTCAAGCTATCATGACAATTCACGAATCTTGGGGTAAACAATCTCTATTGCTTATGTTTACTTTTTTCACCATTTGATTCTTGTACATAGGAAATGAGACTCAACTTTTTTACTGCAAATTTAGAAGCCGTTTTCTTTCACTCATATAACTATCTGGTTTAGTTCATCAACTCAAATGCTGAAGAAAAAGAAAAATATATATATAGTCAATCAAATCTTTTTATCCTTGTTTCTAGAAAGAAAAGAATTTGGATAAATTTTAGGTCTCACCGAATCACACGTAGAGATATTGATAACACACATAGAGCTAATGGTATTTCATAACTAATTGATTGAGCAGCTGCCCGTAGACCACCTAAAAAGGAATATTTATTATTTGATCCATACCCCGACATAAGAAGTCCAACGGGAGCAATACTTGAAATGGCAATCCATAAAAAAACACCAATACTAAGATCGGCTAGAACAAGGTGATCACCAAAAGGAATTACTGAATAACTTAGAAAGATAGATATTACTGCTATGGATGGTCCGATACTGAATAAACGAGTATCTCCTGTAGATGGAATAAGGTTCTCTTTCAAAAGTAGTTTTGTCCCATCTGCTAGAGCTTGCAGAATTCCTAAAGGGCCGGCATATTCAGGTCCGATACGTTGTTGTATTCCTGCAGATATTTCTCTTTCTAACCAAACAATTACTAGTACACCTATTGTGATTCCTAATACAAGAGTCAAAATAGGGACAAGCATCCATATGATCCCATAGACTTCTTTTAAGGATTCCAATTTGGAAAAAGAATTGATAGTCTCTATTTCTGTTGTATCAATTATCATTTCAACGATCAACTTCTCCCATAATGATATCTATGCTACCTAGTATTGTCATAATATCAGCCAATTTCATTCTTTTAACTAACTGAGGAAGAATTTGCAAATTGATAAAACCTGGTGGGCGAATTTTCCATCTCCAAGGAAAAATGCTCTGATCTCCTATCAGAAAAATCCCCAATTCTCCTTTTGGGGCTTCAACTCTCACATAAAGTTCTTGTTTCGACAATTCAAAAGTTGGAGAAGGCTTTTTACTAATAAACCGATATTCAAAATCATTCCATTCAGGATCTTTTAATCTGTCAAAACGTCGCATTTCTAAATTTTCGTAAGGCCCTCCTGGAATTCCTTCCAGAGCCTGTTGAATAATCTTTATGGATTCTGTCATTTCACCGATTCGTACTAAATAACGAGCTAATGAATCCCCTTCTCGTTGCCATTGAACCTGCCAATCAAATTCGTCGTAAGACTCATAATAATCAACTTTACGAAGATCCCATTCTATTCCGGAAGCTCGTAGCATTGGTCCCGATAAACCCCAATTTAATGCCTCGTCTCTCCCAATAATGCCTACGCCTTCAACTCGTTCTAAAAAAATAGGATTCCGGGTAATAAGTTTTTGATACTCAGCAACCCCTGTTAAAAAATAATCGCAAAAATCCAAACATTTATCTATCCAGCCATAGGGTAGATCGGCAGCCACCCCTCCAATACGAAAATAATTATGCATCATTCGCATACCGGTGGCAGCTTCGAATAGGTCATATATCAATTCTCTTTCTCGAAAAATATAGAAGAAAGGGGTCTGTGCACCAATATCCGCCATAAAAGGACCGAGCCATAACAAATGAGAAGCTATCCGACTCAACTCCAACATAATAACTCTGATATAGCTAGCCCTTTTAGGTACTTGAATATTGCCTAATTGTTCGGGTCCATTTATGGTTATTGCTTCTGTGAACATAGTAGCTAAATAATCCCAACGTGTTACATAAGGCAAATATTGTATAATTGTTCGGTTTTCCGCAATTTTCTCCATCCCTCTATGTAAATAACCCAATATTGGTTCGCAGTCGACAACATCTTCACCATCTAGAGTAACGATGAGTCGAAGAACACCGTGCATTGATGGGTGCTGAGGCCCCATATTGACTATCATGAGGTCTTTTCTTGTAGTTGGTGCAGTCATAAGTTTTTTAACGATTCATTCTTCCATGAATTACTGAAAGTGAAAAGAAGTTCATCAAAATGAAATCGAAACATATAAGTGAAAATGAAATAACTTTTCAAATTAATCAAATTAACGAGTTTTTGTCTCTCGAATGTCCAACTGATTAATTAATTCTTTATAACGTACTCTATTTTTTTTTACCAAATAAGCTAGCAGTCGTTGACGTTTTCCCAAAATTTTCTTCAAACCTCTCTGAGATAAATAGTCTTTTTTGTGCAATTCTAAATGTGAAGTAAGTCTCCGTATCTTATTGGTGAAATTGAATACTTGAAATTCAACAGATCCTTTCTTTTCTTCTTGAGAAATAACTGAAATGACAGAATTTTTTACCATAAATGAATTTCCCCTTTCTTTATTTTACAGATATGGATTTTTTCGAAATTTATTGATCAGTAATAATAATGCCAGTAATTTGAACGTGGTATATAGACTTAATTTCTTTATGAACCTCTAATTTTAGCAATTCCAATAAATTAATCAAATTTTAAATTTGATTCAGATAGGAATCCAAAAAGGTGGTAGGTACGTTTTTTTCATTCACAAAAGCGAATAATTGAAACCAAAAATCCTAAAATGAAGAAGATTCTGTTGATTCATTTCTAGATCTAATCGATACCTTATTTTATTGATTTAGTATCGTCTACGCGAATTAGATTCGAATGAGATGTAAAACAAGGCATGTTTGCTTTTGTTTGCTTTCAGATACTCTATACGAGACAGGGTATATAGTACTATCAATTAATTTTCAATCGTGGATACATATGTATCCTTAAGATACTGAAACGGCTGCCATTATTGGTATCAAACCAATAACGATTCATACAAGCTAAATCTTCTAATCGATAATTAGGCCAAAGAAAGAACTTAAATTTAATTAATTCATTTTTATCTTTATAAAGGGGTTTCCTTTCATCCAAAAATTGACTCCAGTTTTTTACATTGGTTTCGTTGCAAAATACTGAATTTCTATCGACGACATTCCAACTCAAAGAATTAAAAAAACTTAGAATTCTCAATTCTCTACGACGTCTAGACCATAAAATATTTTCAGGAACAAGCAAATCAAAATGAGTTTTTTCTTTATTTATTCTTTGAGTTTGAGGTTGCAGAATGAATTCTTCAAAATTCTTTTTATCAATATATCTTTGTTCTCGGTATCTTTGATTAGTTCGGTGTTTACTTTTATGAACCAATGAAATACCTATGGTTTGATACATAATAAATTGGCCATTATTTTTTACAGACAACCGAATAGGTTCGATAATCAATACCCCCCTCTTCATCAAGTCTGTAAGAGGTAAATTTGCCTGAATCAGCATTATATCCAAACTCATTTCTCTCCTTTGAATTGACGATATAGTAATTTTGATTGGATTTATCAGTCGAAGCAGGAGACAATATACCTTGATATTTTCGAGCATTCTTTGATTCAAAGTATCGTTCCATCTCAATTGAAAAAGCAAATAACGTTTCAAGAACAAATCTAGTTCTGCTTCCGTGTTGCTTTTGTATTGTTTTTTATTTTGACCCTTTTTTGTGTCTGATTCCACGTAATCTTTTTCAAGAGCGTTTTGATGTTTTGAAAAAACAGGGTTCATATTTCCTTTGTTTTCTATACCTGATCCACGCTCTCTTTGACTTGGGGGTTCTTTTGCTTCTTGACTTCGATTCTTTATTTTTTGAGTTGATGGTAGAAAAAAGTTTTGTTTTTGGTTTTTATTTTGACTAACCTTTTCATTTGTATTCAAATTTAAAAGAAGGAATTTGCTTGGTATAATCCACGGTTTTATTTTATAGACATTATAAAGTAGTACAAATTCTGGGAAGAACCAAAATTCCATATTCGATATGGGACGATTAAATACTTTTTCATTCATTCCCATCCAATCAAAAAAGACTTTTTTCGAATTTTTTTGAGTTTTTTCTGGATTTTTATGAGTTGTAAGATAAAAAACCCCTTTTTTCTCAATTATTTGATAATTATAATTATTAATACCAATTTTAGTATTTGGATTACTGTTGGTATCGATCTTAACCCAGGTCTCAATATCTCCTTTTTGTCTAAGAGAAAAATGGATAATTTGCCAATCAAAATATTTTCTATCGAGATTTCTTTCTATATCTAGAATATTGCCTTTTCTTAGATAATTATTGATATGAAGATTGCCGGGCATATCAACAAAGTTGTGTTTGGACGTGTTGGAATTATACGAAATTTCTAAGTTCTTCTTTACTTGAAAGGGTAATCTAGAAAAAAAAGAGTCACTTTTATTTTCATAATTAATCGATTTATATGCTAAAAGATCATATCTATAACATTTTTTAAAATTATCTTTTTGGTTTGATAATGAATAGAGTTCCGAATCATTTTCTTTTTTGTAATGAATTAATTGGTCTTTTTCATATGAATTCCATTTCTTTAAGTTTCTATTTTGATTTTGAGCTATACAACTTTGATTAACCCTAGTTCGCCATTTTTTTGGCATTAATCTAGACCATCTAATCTGAGATAAATCGTATTGATAATGCCGTCTTAACCAGTTTTTCCATTGATTGATTCTATAACTATGAAGTTTCTTATGTTTTAATTCCGAATGAAATATTCCTAGTGTTTTAAAATAGTCCTTTATTTTAGTCTTAAGGAAACAAGACGTTGTGTTATATTGAAGAACAGATCTAAATTTAGAAAAATTAATAACTTGGCTTTGTGATAATTTGTAAAATACATATGCTTGTGACAAGTAGGATAAATCACAAAAAATATGTGAATTTTTCTTACTAATATTATAAAGTGACTTTTTTATAGTCGAAATAAAGATAAAGTGAATTTCTTTTTTTTTATTAATTTTTTCTTGATTTATTTCATTATTGGAAATGGATTTCTCAATCAATTTGTTTGTTGATTCAAGAAAGAGTTGTGTAGTAATTCTAGGAATATTAATGATAGATAAAAATAGATCGATGTATAATCTTTGAATGAATAATTTTAGAAAATAATGGAATTTCCATATTACTCGAGTATTTCTGCTTTTTAATATTTGGAAAATTTTTTTTGGCGATTCGAATTTTTTAATATTATTTGTTTTATTAGGACTAATGTCTATTTCTGGAGTTATTTTATTTTTCTCTTTTGTAATTCTTTCTATTTGATTTTTTATTGTACTTGTTCTATCAGTCAAATACTTCATTTTTTTTTCTATCAGTGAAGAATTTAGCCAATTTCCAGATTCAATTTGACTAAATGATTCGTTAGTTATTTGATTACTAATTAGATAATCTTTTTCTTTTTTCGTTTCATTCGATTCAGATATTTCTTTGAATCTAAATAATACAATTGGATTTACTTTTGAAAGTTCTTTTTTTATTTTTTTTAGAAATCTAATACTTTTGATAAACCATTTTTTGGTTTCTTTTGAAACTCTTCTAAATAATTTAGTTTTTCCTTTTAAAATTTTTAGAGTTATAAACTTTTTGAATTTTCTAATTTTTTTTTCGAGTTCCTTAAAAATGGGCTCAAAAAAGGAAGGGCGCTTTCGTGGAGAACCAAAGGGAAGTTCAGCTTCCATTCCCCAAACTGTTAAAAAACAAAAATCATCTTTTTGTTTTTGCTTTTTCATTAGCTCTCCGCGGGAGGGGTAGAGTTTAGATATATGCCAAGGTTTCAGACAAAAAGGAAATAAAATTTTGATCTGAATCCCGTCTCTCAACCAATCTTTGGGAAA